>OZ032123.1:1970464-2152964 GCA_964026355.1 Pseudorhiza aurosa
AGACCCTGAGAGAGAGAGAGAGACCCTGAGAGAGAGAGAGAGACCCTGAGAGAGAGAGAGAGACCCTGAGAGAGAGAGAGAGAGACCCTGAGAGAGAGAGAGAGACCCTGAGAGAGAGAGAGAGAGAGAGAGAGAGAGAGAGAGAGAGAGAGAGAGAGAGAGAGAGAGAGACCCTGAGAGAGAGAGAGAGACCCTGAGAGAGAGAGAGAGAGAGAGAGAGAGAGAGATACCCTGAGAGAGATACCCTGAGAGAGAGAGAGAGAGAGAGAGAGAGAGAGAGAGAGAGATTTTGAGGGCCTCACTAACTAACATAGCCAGCTATTCACAACAGTAAAACACACGATCATTCCCCAGATTACAATCACTTGATATTCCTTACATAGAACATGAAAGGGGAATATAAGATTATCACACAATCAATGAAACAAGTGAATACAAAATATTTCAGCTGATATTATCGAAGTAGATTGATTAAACAACAAGAGTTGAGTAGACAGTATTGAACTCATAGCACCTTTTATTATATTCACTCACTCAGCTACATACCTTAACTGGTTTTAGATTTGATATGTTTGTGCACTGAATATTTTCTTACAGTTTCCGATGATGTCACTTCTATCACCACTGCGATTCTTCATATTTAATGGTACATTGCTTCAACCGTTGTAATTCTTACACTTCTTCTCTCATCTTTTTCAGTTACCATTTTTCATTTGGCGACGGCTCCTCCATTTCATACAACTACCCCAAGCACAAGTACAATCGTGGTTTATACAATGCCACTGGAATCGTGCAAAATGATTTCTTCTCGGCGAATGTAACACGTACTCTTGTCATCTGTCCCATCACAACTCCGAGTGTGCATTACCGGCCGCTTGTATCGTCAGCAATTACCTTTGAGTATGTTGGTAAGGGTCACTCACATTTTTTTATATGATTCTACCTAGCATCCCAAGTTATGAGTTTGGACGCTGAGAAGCTTTTTGCTTATCAAACAATGTCCAGGTCCTTCCTCTCAATGTGACCACACCTCGTGATTCCTACGCCTGGAATTACAGAGAGCTGGCGACTCTCCTCACTCTAAGTGAAAGTTTAGCTGAGGTGGGACTCGAACCACTGACCATAGGATCAATTTGCAAGAATCTTACCACTGAGAGCTATCCTGGCACTCACATGATGATTACTTAAAGTTTACTTTCAATACGTAAATTTATCAGTATGCCAGCATCAGCACTTGCTGTATTTCTCATCCACGTAAGAACTCATTCATTTAAATAAGATTTGAGAGGTTAGTTTATTGAATTTCATGTACAACACTCGTCACGCAACTAAATCTACTCGTCTCTGATATAATCTTCTCCTGTCTAGTTTCACTTGCTCTATCCTATTATTATCGGATCTCCTCTCATCCGTTCAACTCTAAGCTACTCATTTCTAACCTCCTCTAATCTGATCTATTATATTCTAATTCATTCTAATTTATTCCAATTTATTCTAATCTATTATAATCTATTCTAATATGCGCCATTCCACTCACTCTACTGCACTTCAATCAAATATACTATCCGTTGCTTTGCTGTACTACCGTTTGCTTACGCTAATGTTTTTATAGTAGAGAAGACAGCTTATGAGACATTTGTTATCTCCCAAGGCCCTGCTGGTGATTATACTGTTACCTCTTCCTTCTACGCGCTACACCATACAGTGTTCAAATTATTTTTCGATTCATCGGAAAAAGTTAGCCATTCGGTGTATGCAGCTGGAAATACGGAAAAGCAGTATTCAGTAGCGGGTTTGATAACGGCTCCGAGTAATCACACGTTCATGTTGAAGTATACTGATCGCTGTGGCAGCACAGACGGTCCGATTGCTAATCTATACGTAGATGAGAAGATTACTGGTGTCACAATTACAGTAAGTTTCAGTGCAATATATCATGATCATTCTATGCTAATCGCATAGTTGACGGTGACGCTCAACTTGATTCTGCTTGCTTTTCTATAAATTGCAACATTCTGACGAGCTTGATAAACATGGAATCGGAAGAGCTCCCATGACAACTGGCATGTGATTTCCCTCTGGCTACGTTCCTCCAGCAATTCTTATTGTGTGGCTTTATGTGTACCTTAAGGTTCTAGACTGCTGAACTTGAATTCGCATATTTCACAAAAGAAATAATTTCTGCGAGGAAGGGACGAGGGATCTCTTCAATAGAAATCCAAATTCGCTTTGCAAGCAATTAGATAGGGTGAATCTTTTGGAGTTAGTTTTAGGAAATCCACTTTCATAGGAATGCTTAGACAGCTATTTCTGGTTTCTGTTGCATTCTAAATTGGGTGCTGCAAACAATTTTTCTGCCCCCTTCCCTATTCTGGTTTCTGTTGCATTCTAAATTGAGTGCTGCATACAATTTTTCTGCCCCCTTCCCTATTCTGGTTTCTGTTGCATTCTAAATTGGGTGCTGCATACAATTTTTCTGCCCCCTTCCCTATTCTGGTTTTTGTTGCATTCTAAATTGGGTGCTGCATACAATTTTTCTGCCCCCTTCCCTATTCTGGTAGACAAACCCTGTGTCTGTCTTTCAAACCTAGTGAAATTATCCCATTTCTTACTAATGAACGAATGACGACCAGGAAGACCGCCACCTTGCGTTCTCTCCCAATCAGGCTGGAATTACGCTCAACTCAAGCTCGAGGCCTCTCATCGGTCTACTTTCAAGAGACATATCCAGACAATCCCACCAACCAGGCAAAGCCAACGGCTTGCTGCCCTTTTAATTAAGGTGGTCCCCATTGAATGGTGCTGAGGCTACCGGCATCGCCTAACCCGATTTATGTTATGTTCTTACATCGATTTTTGTATTGAAGGTAAAATCGAATGGCTTATTTCAGATGTTTCATATTTAATTCTTCTAAGAAGGTTGCCCTTCAGCATTAGCTTGTTTTCAAGGCGCCCTCTGCTTATTAGTGATACACCCTTCTCCCTTTTATCTTATTGCATATGTCATCTCATTTTCTTGCAGGTTAACCAGACTTTCAAGGCCTCACTGGTCGAGCAGGTTTCCTACTTTTTTAGAAACCACCCTATCGACTTTTACATTGATATTTCAAACGGGACAACGGTTACATGTAATTTTTTTCCTGGCATGTCAGTAACTACAATTATTAAGGACAAGAAGCTGAAAGGATCGAACACATACACAGTTGAGACTAGTGCGTCAGTATATGCGACGTGCGATAACCGGCTGTCAATGCCAGTGACTTCAAATACTATTTCACTGCAGTTAAAAGAAGTACCCGAGACCATGTTGAATTTCTCCCTGGAGTTATCGGATAGCATCGTCAAAGCAGGAGATTCTCTATATTTGCTTCTTATCTTCAAACAAGGCAACGAAATGAGTTGCAATGTAACATCAGCTACGGCAGCAATATCTCGAACACTCGCATACTCTGACTTACTGCCTTTACAAGAATCGCATGGATCCGGAGGCAAAGCCTACAGGATTGGAATTTCAACTGGTGTTTTTTCACTTAATCACCGGATAGATGCTGCTTGCCGTAACGTTATTAGTCAGGTTAAAGGAAATATTACACTCCAAGTACAGGAAGCAGTGAGTGTCCTAAGCTTACGTCTTCCTTCATTTTTATGCTACAATCGGACCCTTAATGTGCTGGCTAATGCAACAAAGGGCCGACCGCTACACAAGGCCTTTTTTATTAATTCAGTCAAATACCTGGATTTCTATTCAGCCAGTGGTACACCCAACGTTTTTTCTGTAAACTCGTCATCATACGGAGTGCCTGGTTGGAAGCAACTCAAAGTACGAGCTTGGAATGACGTGTCTAGTGTGGAAAGCTTTGCATCTGTCCGGATAGCCACCAACACAACTTCAGTTTCGGTTGTAGTCAACTTTACAATGTCTTCGTATCAAGCATTGGGCGTACGACCGGATGCCTTTCTACCCGCCCGAGAGCGGATAAATTTTACTGCTGTCGTAAAGCCGGTCACGGACGGACTCATCTATAACTGGAGTATCAATGGGAACATGACCAGAGCTTCGACAATTCTTCCGCATTGGGATTTCAATTTCACAAGGCCCGGGTCCTATTTGGTGGTTCTTGCTGTGGATGGTTGCAATGATACTGTTTATCAACAATGGTATACGGTTTTGGAACCTGTTCTGGATTTTGCAGTCAATATCAATCCACATCCAGTTGTCTTGGTAAATGCATCGGTCTTTTTCAACATCACAATACCCGCAAACAGTTATTGCATGAAGTCGTTTCTGGGCGTAGGTAACACCATGCTCAGTGAGTGTCGCAGGGATTCCTTATCTGATCCATTTTGCAATTTTACCTCGTCAACCTGCCAGAGAGTGATGGCATATAACCGTTCTGGCAACTACTCGCTGAACTTCACTGCCAGTAATCCTTTATATGCAAGAATAAAGACAGTTACCTTGGTTGCAAAAGCGTGCTACGATCCCAAATTTGCACTTCAAGGTGAGTGGCGCTGTTGACATTATTTCAAAGGTATGAAATGAGGCCTTGATATCCATCCTCGATATCGTGCACCAAGTTATCAACGAGAGGTTACACGCTTTGATTCTGTATTGCATTGAGTAAAAACACAATCAATGAGAAAGACAATATGCAACACCAACTCAGCGTTGACAAATCTTGTACGCTATGCAGTTACTATTGAGAAATCCGCTCCCTAGAAACTCAGAGCCCTGTCTCTGATCTCTGCTAGCCTGGGAATTGAGTTTGCAATATAGTTCATTTTGAGAAATCTACTTTTCCGTTGAAAACCTCGCAGCTCTGTCCCTGGCTTCTGCCAAGATCAAAGTTTTTCCTCGTAGATACGTTTTTAAGTGACGCTGAGAAGCTTGTTACTAACCGAGAAGTGTCCAGGTCCTTCCTCTCGATGTGACCACACCTCATAATTCCTACATCTGGAATTGCAGAGAACTAATGGATCTTTTCACTCTAAGTGGAAATTTAGCTGAGGTTGGACTCGAACCATTGCCCGTAGGATCAATGCGCAAGAATCTTCTCATTGAGCTATGCTGGTCATAGGTTAGGCTGAGTTTGCTAAACGATTTGAATGTAAGTTCTTAGGCCCAATCTGATAGTAAAAATTTCAAAAGTTAATCACTGCTTGATTATTCTTTGAAACCATCACAAAATGAATGCTGGATAGAATATTACGACATGTCATGAAAGCAGCATTCCCAGCTTATGCAGAAGCACCGTTAAAAGTGGAAGTTTATAGAATTTCATCAGTGTTATTATACTTCTCTTTCAACAAGGAAATGGAACTGCGATGGAGAGCTATGTCGGAGGCGCCGTCGAACAAGTGCTTCGGTCCAGACCTTTAGATTATAGCGTAATGTCGCTGAATATCACGTGTGAATTGGTGGGTTCGTACACCATTGACTGGTCTGTGCGTGGAGGTATGAATTCGAGCACAATTTTCCCACACAGCAAACTTCAAATCAAGAACATGAATGAAACAATGAGGGTTTCATGCTGCTCTCTAGACTACGGGCTTGTGGTTGTTACAGTTACTGTTTCGATGGTTGGGAATAAACTCATCAATGGCCTTTTCACCAAATCAGAACAGCGGATCGCATATGTGAATGACACTGACATTGTGGTCACTCTTACGCAAAATCGAAATCGTTCATATCCATACAACTCAACGGTAAAATCCATGCGTAATTTGATTTGTTCATTTTCTCTAATCAATTATTCCACGATGAAATTCTTCTATGGGCCTATTACCTACCTCTTTTACTCCGTTCTCTCGTCTTCTTCGTATGCCGCATCGTTTTATGGCGTTTGCCGTCGCCATTTGCACCTCTCTTTGTGTTGTTTCTTTCACATAAAATTTCCTGCGTTATTTGCCATCTTTACTGACTACCTCTAAATGCCAATGTGATTGGCTCCTATGATTAGCTCTGTGAGTAATAAAGCCATGACTTCCACCATACTTTTTCGGTCGCAAGAGGCAATTAAAAGAAATTGCCGCAAGAAAGGCACCTGGCGTAAATCCGCCCTGGTTTTCCATACTGCTTGACCAAATATGTTTAATCGCGTGGACGGGGATGAGTAGAGACGGAAAATATACTCGGAAGACCCTGTCCAGGAAGGAAGCAGAAAGAGGAAGATCAGCCACCTTTCCCTAGTATCATCTGTAGGTCTGTCTCACTTGGAGAATTCTTGCTTTTTGAGCTTTGAGAAGGCTCATATAATCCTAGCATGGCATTTGATATATTGGTGTAGAACATCAATACTTCTATGAATCACTCGCCATGGCAGAAACTTCACTCGAATTGAGTATAGGGAAATATCCTTTGACGAGAACTTTTATGGATGTGTAAATCTTCTTAGATTTTTGAGCTCTCTTCCACTACTATTTAGAGGTTATAATTCATCCGCGAAACATTTCTCCAGCTATAAAGAAATTTCAAACTGCAAATCATTTCTCCTGAAGATATTGCTTCATATTGGTTCTGTGCTTATTTTTGAATCTCTTTTTCATGTAGATATCCTTGGATGCATCCAACTCGTATGACCCTGATAACTACACTAAGAGCCTCAGTTTCACCTGGTTTTGTAGAGACACAGTTTTGGAGCCTAGAGATATTTTCACCATTCCAGATATTCCTGTTATAAATTCGACGTCTTTTCTTCCAAAGGTAATTTTGCTTAAACAATGAGTTACTTACAGAATTCTGTCGCATTGCTTATCAGATTTAAAGATTAAGAATCACAAAAATAAATGAATTGACAAAATTATTCCTTGGAAACCTCTTCATTCCTTTTGCTGCTACTGCTGGTATTTTCAAATTCGACTCAGAACTTAGCAGAAACAAGAGAGATGACTTCAAAATATTTCTAAGGAAATTAACTTCTTGACTTCTTAGAATAAACTGAATAGCATATTCGATTGCGAGCGTAACCAAAAGCAGGCCCAGGGTATTTGAGATCTTCTCTATAGACGTGAATGCCATAAGGGAGCTCCCATTTGCCTTCCTTATCGATCGAGGTTTTCTTGGAAGCCATCCAGGATTCGAACCCACAATATTGCTGTATAGGCTTGCATGCTTTGTTATATACTATGGCATGTTGCTTTACGGCATTGTAACCCATTAAGGATTGGGAAAAAGTTCCAATAAAACTGGATAACCTTACACTCAAGGTGTATTAACAGCTTTTATGGAGACGTTTCAATCGGACAAGAGATTTGACTGCATGGTATACTTGATGACATTGATTGCATGACACTCATTGCAAAAGCAAGAGACAGGACTCGAGGGAACTTGATTTCGTGAAGTGTTTTATAGTTGCCATTATCATTGCTTGTATTTGTGCACTGATCCGAGAAGGATTCGAAACCACAACCCAAGTTTGAATACTACGTTCCACTGCATCCTTGTCTACGTTCTACTGCATCCTTGTCTACGTTCCACTGCATCCTTGTCTACGTTCCACTGCATCCTTGTCTACGTTCCACTGCATCCTTGTCTACGTTCCACTGCATCCTTGTCTACGTTCTACTGCATCCTTGTCTACGTTCCACTGCATCCTTGTCTACGTTCCACTGCATCCTTGTCTACGTTCCACTGCATCCTTGTCTACGTTCCACTGCATCCTTGTCTACGTTCTACTGCATCCTTGTCTACGTTCCACTGCATCCTTGTCTACGTTCCACTGCATCCTTGTCTACGTTCCACTGCATCCTTGTCTACGTTCCACTGCATCCTTGTCTACGTTCCACTGCATCCTTGTCTACGTTCTACTGCATCCTTGTCTACGTTCCACTGCATCCTTGTCAACGGTCCACTGCATCCTTGTCTACGTTCCACTGCATCCTTGTCTACGTTCCACTGCATCCTTGTCAACGGTCCACTGCATCCTTGTCTACGTTCCACTGCATCCTTGTCAACGGTCCACTGCATCCTTGTCTACGTTCCACTGCATCCTTGTCTACGTTCCACTGCATCCTTGTCTACGTTCCACTGCATCCTTGTCTACGTTCCACTGCATCCTTGTCTACGTTCCACTGCATCCTTGTCTACGTTCTACTGCATCCTTGTCTACGTTCCACTGCATCCTTGTCAACGGTCCACTGCATCCTTGTCTACGTTCCACTGCATCCTTGTCTACGTTCCACTGCATCCTTGTCAACGGTCCACTGCATCCTTGTCTACGTTCCACTGCATCCTTGTCAACGGTCCACTGCATCCTTGTCTACGTTCCACTGCATCCTTGTCTACGTTCCACTGCATCCTTGTCTACGTTCCACTGCATCCTTGTCTACGTTCCACTGCATCCTTGTCTACGTTCCACTGCATCCTTGTCAACGGTCCACTGCATCCTTTGTAATACCTTGTGAACGCGTTTGTCGTTTTGTATTTTAGACATATAAGCTAATGGATTAGATGTATTTTAGGCTACTCCGACTGGATCCATGAATGCAAGTGCTTCAACCACAACAAATTTCCCACTTCATTCAAGCGTTGTTTCAAACAGAAGGAACACATCCTCTTCAAACGGAACCAGAAATTCAGAAAACAAGGTCAGTTATCACACCTATCACTTTTTGAAAGAATGATTGATTGACTGATTGATTGATTCATCAAGTGTTCAATGATGAACCAATCAATAGACTTGATCTGATCTCTCTTTTCTCTTAGCCTTTTCCTTTCTTCTTTCTTCCTTTGTTGGGGCTTCCTTTTGGCCACCATGGCCTTTCACGATAAATTTGTCTTTTATCTAAGCAGACTTGTTATTTATTGGTTTATTGATTTATTGGTTGATTGATAGGTTTGTTAGCTTAGTTCTGCTTCGATCAATTGATCCAAGATTTATTGAATTTTCATAATTCGTTGATTTGGTTGCTGTAAATTGATTCTATTTTGTTTCCAGACAAGCATAGGATGCTTCGGGAAACCGTTCGGCAGACTAGATGTCTCCAACTCAACAAAAACCATCACCTTCAACTCTGCATTTTTACAAGAAAATCACTCGTATGTATAGGAACATGAAGTAAAGTTGGGTGTTATGCTCTGAAAGAGTGTCGGGAGTACGTTCCTGGAGTGGGAGGGTGCCTTCTTGAGCCATTTTTATTGTGAGGTTGCGTGACCAATCTCTTTCCTAGCCGCCATCTACTCTAGCTCCATGTCATGTACCCATTTACTGCTGACTCAATGGATTTATAGTTCCCAGGATCCATTCGCCATGTGCTGCAATGTTCTAGGGTGCAGAAACAAGTATGGAGCATTATTCAACAGTGGAAGGTTTTTACGGATCGAGCACGTTCACGTCCTTCCTCTCGCGATTTTTAAGCAGAATCGCAGAAGGGGACCGAATCTCCTCACTCAGGTGAATGTCCAGCTAAGGGTGGATTCGAACCATTGACCATAGGGTCAGTGCGCATGAGTCTTACCACTGACCTATCGTTACACCTGATGAAAACTGTCGCGCTGATTGAAAAGGTAAATTCATGTGAAACAGAGACCTTATGGCCAAACCAAAATATCTTCACGTGGCAAACGTAGCTAACCTAAAAATCAATGCATCTTTCGTAGACATCTCCACCATTCCCATTTTTAAGAAATTCGTTTCGCAAATCAGGACAGAGACGAGATGGTCTTAAGATATCCCCATTCTCGTACTAGGCTGGTATTCGTTGTTGTTGTTGAAGGAGCGAGCTCACTAAGACTACGAAGGAGCGTTGCAAAACAGAACATCTTTGTCAAGCTGAGAGAAACTCCATATTTCGATTTACGGTATGTCCTTTGAGCAATTGATTTTGTAAGAATACTATACCCTGAAGGGCGCAGTCTTCCTTCTTTGCTTCTACAAAGCTATTTTTTCGGACATTGAACAGTTTCTCCAAAGCTTCCTAAAGATTGTCCATTAAAATCATGCTTCTCCATGATGTAATATGGTGGGGCCAGGTCAGCGCCCGGATGGACGCCGGTTGTTGTACGATTATGCTCTTCTCTTCCTCTGACTTCATCCAACCATTGTTATTCATATTCACAACATACGTTAAGGCGAAACAAAAGTCACCTCATGTGGAGAAATTTAGAGCTGACTGCAATTTTCGGTGATTTTTGGCCTGGCAATCATATTCATTGTAAACGAAGCAGATTTCTGATTGAACATGTAAACAAATTCTTTATTTGCTGTGTTCTCAATTATCGCCTTCTGACTGCCTAGAAACGTAAAAAAGATTTGAATTTGCTTTGTCCCAAAACATTAATTCATTTAAGAGAATATTCATAAGAGTCTTTTATTCTGAGCAACAGATAAATATTTTTCTGCTGGTGCAAGGGTCTCTAGAGCACGTAGCAGTCACCGTCGAATCATGTTTATATTTTTGGTTCAATGAATCTCCTCAACTTTACGCGGGATATTCAACTGGAAAAATAAATTTGCAAGGAGCAAAAAACTCACTTTATAATTCGTCTGTTTGATACTCAGATTCGTTCTTGATCACTGAGTCCTAAGAAGAGAAGCAGTGTATACCATTTTCAAGTCTTTTTGATGAAAGGAACAGGGTACCCTAGTCTCCCGCATGCGAAAACAGAACTCTATCCCCGTACTCTGACTGTGTCTTGAATGTTTCATTCATCTAACTTACGATAATGTTTTCCAGGCAATGATGAGATTCCGACAAACTTTTGTTTTGAATTGTAGATGCAGCGAGAACTGTGCAAGAAAAGTAGACCCAACAGAGAAACTCACAATAATGGTGGTCTGTCAATCGGAATCGTGCAAAAAAAGAGCGAATTTCAAATGGTCGATGGCAGAAAATGGTCTCCCTGTATCGTTAGGTGATAAAATTTACTCATCACTGACGGAAAAAGATCTTTATGCAAAGCCAAATGTTTTTATGAGAGGATACCGGTACAAGTTAACATTGACAGGAACTGCATACGATGGAGCTAAATATGAACAGGTTCTTTCATTCCTGGCAAATGAGCCGCCCAAGAACGGTATGTGTATTGCAAAGTTTCTTCTCTTTATGTAATGCTGCAGAAGGCGCCATTGATACTCATGATTTGCTTACTTGGCGAGATGTTAATAACAGTACATTACAGTACGTAACAATACGTCCGCTAAATCATAGTACAGTAACAGTAGTTGGTAAAGTAGTCAAAATATGTCGATATTTATAGCATCCTCGGCTCTATCCAGGATCGTTTCAATCTCTTTAGATCAATTTTCATCATAATTTCTACCTATCCTCCCAGCAATATATGGGTGCTTAGTCTAATGTGGAGGGGGGGGGGTGTATGGCAAAGAAAGGGATTGGTCACCCTACTTGATAATGCGTTGATCAGGAAGGTACCTCTCTACTAAGGTACTCCCGATAGCTCGTATCGAGTATGGCTCAATTTTATCTTCTATCAAATTGTATTAAATAACGTTAAAGTATAGTGCATAGCAGTGCAATCCAGTACAGCACAGCATATTCATATTGCAAGGTATGGTAGATAGCAAAAAGAAGAATATTTAGTCTACCTTTATTGCTTGTATGCGTCCAAAGCAACTGCTTGAAAACGAATGCTCCATTCGATATTTGCATTTAGAGTGTCACTCTTAAGAAGCTCGTCTAACGCCATATTTTGTCACGTAAACTACGAGCATTCTTAGTACATATGGAATATTTCCTTGTAGGAACTTGCAATATAAACCCATCGCATGGCGTTGCCATTCACACCGACTTTAATATCAGCTGCACAGGTTGGCTTGATACCGACCAACCGTTGCGGTACGAAGTCAGTCACTACACGAAGGTCCTCTTGACAGTCGTGTGCAGAAAGACAGATGACTCATGCAACACAATTTTGCCAGTTGGTGACGAGAAGAATTCGTCTGTTTATGTCAGAATACGTGTCCTTGATTCACTAGGGATGTTTACTGAGCTGTACTTTGTTGTTAAGGTGAGTTTCGCTGGGGAAAAATCACTCTCGTATAATTAGCAGCGGTATTTGACGATACAACACTGGGTCAACACAATCATGTCTCCTACTAAATTGGTCTGAATTTCTCGCGCTGTTCTTGCAACAACGTAGCCATTGCTGCCATGGTCCGTTCATCTTTGACTTTTCAAAATGAATGCTGAAGTATTTCATCAGCTACAGCGCTTGATGGCAGGTCCAACATTTTCTAATTTGAAGGGAACCCTGATTTTGCATTGAGGAGAGTCGCTAGCTCTACGATGCTATACGTGTAGGCATCACGTGGTTTGGTCATGTATAGAGGATGGACCAGAACACTGCTCTTTAAACGTGGCTTCTCAGTGTTCTAACGTCTTCCTCATTAAGCTATGTAGAACATAAACACAAAGAATAAAACAGGAGAGTCAAGCAACGACTTCGTCCGCCCTTGCCAAGGCTACGTCAGAGGTTGATTCTCAGCAACTGAGAAGCTTTAGGCTGATTAATAGATAGATAGATAGATAGATAGATAGATAGATAGATAGATAGATAGATAGATAGATAGATAGATAGATAGATAGATAGATAGATAGATAGATAGATAGATAGATAGATAGATAGATAGATAGATAGATAGATAGATAGATAGATAGATACATAGATAGATAGATAGATAGATAGATAGATAGATAGATAGATAGATAGATAGATGACTCTTTATCGCCGTCGTAGTATCCGAAATTAGCAATTCAGCCCTTCCGCCATGATCTCCAACTGTCGCGATACATAAAATATAATTTAGGTAAAGTAATATAAAGAGGTTGGAGTAGTCTAATTTTTTTCTCAGTCAAAAGGGGACGTTGTCTCTTTTGCTTTTGTGCTATAATCAATACTCTTGCCATTTTTGTGAATAAGAGCCTCCTCGTGTTAAAGCCATCGTCAAATCGATTTTTATTTGTGCAACGTGTTCTACAGAACAGCTGCCTTTGATCCTTTGTGCCAATGAAAGTGCTATGTACTTCCTATGTTATTCTTTCTTCAGGTCACAGCCTCTCCACTGTCCTGGTTGGACATAGATCGTTATTTAAGGAAAGTAGTTAATGGCACAGATGGTGAAAAGGCCTTGCAGTTAATAGGGGCGGTTGCCTCCGTCTTGAATTGGCACAAAGCTGAAAACAAAACCAGTAAATACGTGCGGACAAGCGTAACGGTGACGTTTCCTCTTTTTAATTAGACTTTTCAGGGTGAATTTGATTGAATCCAATGGCCTGGTCTCTTAACGAAAAGACTGAAACGTGTTTTTCCGATTTTCATAAACGGATTTCAATAGGAAGTACTTTTGTAGATATATTTGATAAATTCTGGCTTGAATCATGCTCATTCGCATTCCTGGGCACCCTCCACTCGTTTACCCATTATCGATAGGTGCCGGTGGGGTGAGGCTGAGCTTGAATTGCGGTAATTAAAAGGTTGGATCACCCTACCGATAATACCATATCAGCTCAGGAAGTTTCCTCTCTTACAGGATGCACCCCTTCCCTTATATCGAGTGAGACTTGGTTTTTCGTCTCTTAGTCCTTAACAATTACCTAAAGAGGTACCAATGTTAACATTGCAGGCTTGAAATTTTTTAATGTACATTTTAGAACTGAATTCTTTCACTTAGAAATGATTGATAACATTTCTAAACACAAGAGGTCGATTTTTGTCAGTTTCCTAGTCTGAAGAAACTGCGTCGCATACTCGATTTCGAGCGTAGCAGAAACCAGAGACAGGGATTTGAGTTTTCTCTAGGGAACTGGAATTCATAAGGTAGTTTCCCGTTGCTTTCCTCACCAACGGCGTTTTTTTCAAAAGTGACACATAGAGGAATCAAACCAACAAGCCCTGTGTTGTAATTCCACATGCTTACGCCACGGCACCACTTTCCTAGTCAGAACGAAAAATTAACTCTTAAGCTACTATTGCTGATGACGTGTCTCTCCATGCAGTTCAGAGAGGCATCGGCTCGAATCCTGGTAAGAATGGTCAATTCAAGCTCAGATGATGTCATTGCTCCTGTCATTGCAACAATTGCGAAAATGCCAAGTGAATTTTCACTAAAAGCTGGAATCCTTGCCACAGAGGCTATTACAAGAATGGCTGATAAATTCGTCATCGAACAAGTTAATGTCATCTTTCGTGACGTAGTAGATCGTAGCAAAAGTTTGTTGGCCGCAATTGGAATGGTGTCCAAGTCAACGTCAGTGAATTTGGATCCAAACAAAGTGAAGAGAAATGAAACGAATGCAACTGATGCAGATTATCTATTGTGGGAAAAGGATGAGGTATGATGCAAATGCTATGCCATGCTATGCTATGCTATACTATGCCATGCTATGCTATGCTATGCTATGCTATGCTATGATATGCTATGCTATACTATGCCATGCTATACTATGCCATGCTATGCTATGCTATGCTATGCTATGATATGATATGCTATTGCTATGCTATGCTACGCTATGCTATGCTATGCTATGATATGCTACGCTATGCTATGCTATGCTATGATATGCTATGCTATGATATGCTATGCTGTGTTGTGTAATAATGTTTAATGATAGGCAATGCTATGCAATGCCATGCTATGCTATGTAATGCTATTTCATGCTTTGGAATATACAATTGGTGTCGGGTGTAATGCACTTTATTGCAATCAATTTTAGTCTGATGTAATATGATCAAACATAATCTGATTGAATGTCAAATAAGTTAACGCAATATTATTTAACAAAGTGAAATTTAATGCACTACAATGTGACCGTTTCTGATCCAGTGTAACCCAATGTTATACAATGTAATGCAGTTCAATGTAATTCTATTCGGTTTAATCGAATTAATTTTAATGAAATTTTAAAACGCTTCCAATATAATGCGTTGCTTTGAAGAAACTTGCAGTTTCAATCAACTTTTCCTGTCTTTTTTTTCAGGGAAGAAAGATCATTCTGAACAACTCACTGGCTTTTGACAAAATCGCCAATTCGCAGTTCTCGCGAATGTCGCCATTCGATGGCGAGATTTCGGTGCCTACTGAAAACCTTGGTTTGCTTCTGAAGAAGTCATTTGCTGCTCAGTTGAACAAGTCTTCTAGTTTATTGATAATGGATAATAAAATTACATTACCATCCTTGGAAAAGATGAACATTGATTATCATTATATCATAAGCTCTCTGGTGAGTAATTTCGATGGATCATTCAAATCTACCAGTGCAGTATACTTGTGTTTGGTGGGCTTAAAAGGGAAATTTCTACTTCCCAAGAAACGGCTTGGAACTTCATTTCTAATGTACTCTACTCTCGACATCTATCAAGCTATGCAGTTTCCGAGGGTAGGTTTGCTGTGTAATGATTTGGTGCTAGAAATTTGCTAACTTATGAGCAGGGCTCACCCCTTTTTTAAAGAATGTACAATAATCCTCATTTCATTTCTTGCCAAACCGTCATATCAACATGTCCTCCTTTTATGTACTTATTCCCATTTGAACTTTTGCATTTAAACTTTTCAAATCTAAGATCAATAAACTTGATCTGATCCCTCTCCCCTCTTCGCCTTTCGCTTTCTTCCTTCTTCCTTTGTTGGGGCTTTGTATAGGCCACCATGGCCTTTCCTCAACGTAACTCACTCAATCCTACAAGTTGCCATCTTTCAAATCTAAGATCAATAAACTTGATCTGATCTCTTGCTGCTCTTCGCCTTTCGCTTTTTCTTTCTTCCTTCGTTGGGGCTTTGTATAGGCCACCATGGCCTTTCCTCAACGTAACTCACTCAATCCTACAAGTTGCCATCTTTCAAATCTAAGATCAATAAACTTGATCTGATCTCTTGCTGCTCTTCGCCTTTCGCTTTTTCTTTCTTCCTTTGCTGGGGCTTTGTATAGGCCACCATGGCCTTTCCTCAACGTAACTCACTCAATCTTACAAGTTGCCATCTTTCAAATCTAAGATCAATAAACTTGATCTGATCTCTTTCTGCTCTTCGCCTTTCGCTTTTTCTTTCTTCCTTCGTTGGGGCTTTGTATAGGCCACCATGGCCTTTCCTCAACGTAACTCACTAAAAAAGAGAAAGGAAAAAAATGGTAGGAGTATAACAGAAAAGTTTCCTCCCGAAAGGAGTGGTGATTTCTACTGCCGTAAAACTTGTTCATCCCTGCTCATCAGAAGCTCAGCTAAAACTGAGTCACTTAGTATCACTTGCAAAGACGTTCAGGTCTTTCCCTTGGCATTTGCTAAAACGTGCATTGCTTAGCTCCATTCTGCTAACCTTTGGTGACGCCACAGCTTTGCAAGCACTGTGACTGCTTCAGTTAAGGTGTGGCAAACTGATAACATTGTGTTTTTGATTCCGTCACTATTAGACTCAATGTCTAGAATGCTAAGCCTGGGAGCTTGATCATCTTTAAAGTCTTTCAAATGAAGCAAGGAGGTATCGAACCCCAATCTACCTCATACAAAGCGAACATGCTACCACTAGACCACGCAGCAGGAGGATACATGTATCAATAAAAGCATGATTTTTGAAGTAAGTAAGTAATTACAGTTTAATAAGAGAATGATGAAATTGGCTGTTTTTTTCAATTCAGATGAAGGTCACTTCATTCAATCCGTATTTTTGGACGGAGACGAGCAAGCTTATAAATTCTACAATGACCATGTTCTTACTCAAGTCAAACGAAGCGCAATTGGCTGTCAAAAACACAAAAGAACCAATCGAATTTCAGATCAAGCGAAACCTTGAGAGACCAATCCCATTCCAGCATTGGAGATTCCAACAAAGGGCCAATCAGGAACGAGTGAATTATCACGTGTTTTCAGTAAGACACGATAATAGTTTGCACTTAGAATTTAAGCCAATGAACTACTGCATAGATTATGATGTTTATATCAAGTATGGGTCAAGACCATCACGTGATGACTACTATAAAAACTGGACTTTACCCGATTTGAGCACTTGCAACGACACAGGGCAACAAGAGGCACTCAAAGCGAACATTTGTGCCATTTATAAAGACGTTATTGCTCCTTCGCTGCAGTATCCAATGAATGAATGGCAGGACAAGGAGAATTGTTCGCTGAAGGCAGTTCTTGAGAAGCGAATTAAAGATGCCTTGAAGATTTGCAGCTCGGATCCGTACAAGGTATTTCTGCCGGATTCTGAAAGCAAAAACGGAAATTATTTTATAGGTAAGCAAAAACAAAGTTTGTTCAGACTTGAAGTCGAGTGCATGTAGACAGACAAGTGTCATCTCAGGCCAGAGCTTTGAGAAGTAAGATGGCTGCTTTCTTCCCTCGCCACAATGAAAAACCTTAGCTGAATGCCAGGTTCTATTTCCTGATGGGTGGAAGAAAAGCGAGTAGAGCGAAACCTGTGCCTTGAGCATTAGCTCAGACGCAGTGTAGAAATTGGCTCAAATACTGCTACAGCTGAATTAAGAAATTAGCCACCTAATTCTAAGCTATATAGGTATTCAATTCATCTTTATATGCTTTCAACAATTCATCTTTCTCTACATTTCTTCTCCAAATTATCCATTTCATTTTTACTCGTGCAAGTTCAGTTATTCTGATGCCAAGTTTTTCCTTTCTGTTTACTTGTAACTGTAATAAATGGGTCGGACTTCAGCCTGTCAAGAATTTGCCTAGGAGTCCTACAGTCCGGGGTTCGATAGCAATCTTTGCCAACTCAGCGTAGAAGTGGCATATTTCGGGTTTGTATATCGCCATATTTCGGGTGATTTGACATATGAGATTAATCATGACCGAATCATGAGAAGGCTTCTCTGGGTTAGCGAAATAAACTTCCCTAGCCTAGCGCAAGTGGAAGGATGCTAGACTTGCACCAATCGGCTAATGCCGGTATTAAAAGCCATGCGAGTAATTTTTTTTTCTCTTCTTATCAAGGCCATTATTAACTGAGCACTTTTCGTACTCTCTCGTTTCGAGTATACTCCATTTCCTATCAAAGCATCTAGTATAAATACCTGCTTGATTTCAATCGTATTCATTTTTTGAGGTATTCATGAATTCATATTACCATACAATGCCTTCTTCTCAACTGCATTTACGAATTCACAGGCATCTTCCAAACCGACGCAAGCATTTTCAGAGATACCATGCCGGCCTATCTTTACAACTCGTCAAGTGATTGCCAAGTTACAGACGCCATGAACCAGTCCTCCTACTTTTTGCGGGGATATAGTTCAAAATGCCGTTTCTGGGCTCCGTCCCAGACTGAAGATTGGCAAACGCAAGGATGCCAAGTGAGTGTAGTTGATTTTGACAGCCTGCTCCGTCCCCAAATTATTATTTCAGTCGGCTACAAAGTTTGAAGTCACAACTGGAGAGGCAACAGAATGCCTTTCTCCGAAGGAGCAAGAGAGATCGTCGCTCCAACTGATTAGCTAGATTTCACTGTGTAAAAAAGGAAGACAAGTCAAGAGCTCTTTTACCAATGACGGAAATGTTCTTTCTTCAACGAATTCTGTGAAAAAGTGTGACAAATGTCACATCTCAAATGAAAAGTTATATTTTGACTGGAAGTAGATAGCACTAGAAGATGAAGAAGAAAAATGGGATGTCTCTTCTTCTTCTTCTTCTTCTTCTTCTTCTTCTTCTTCTATGAATTGGCAAGAAGAAGATATGTTATTATGATAATGGTGATTATGATGATGATAACGGTTACTATTATTATTGCTCCTTTTGCTTCCAGCCAGAGTCTCCTCTCCACGTTGTTGCAGGCTGTAGATCTTATTTCAGCGAGGACCGCTTTACATGGAGATATGACTCTGCACTAAACTTCTTGGCCTCAACATTTCAATATTTAAATCACTGTACTTTCTATGTCGACCTCCCACAATATCTTTCCCCTTCTCTCGTCACTGGTGACGACCTGCGTCCTGACATGCTCATCTCTTTTCCTTCTAATACTCTCTTATGTTCTAGAATTGAGCGTTGGCTTTGAGGCAAACCTTTATAATAACGCTGATAGGAAATTACCAAATATTGCTACCTTTTGAATGACCTTACATCGAAATACCGCCACGTTAAATTTTTGAGCTTGTCAATAGGTTCCCTTGGAATCTTTGGACAATCTTGCGATTCGTTCATTCAGATGTGTAGCGTCTAGCCATTGACAAAGCACATACTAACTACATCATTACTAAATTTTCAACTATAATCATTCGCACAACTTACGTCATATTCTGCATGCGTAATAAACCCTGGACTAACCCAGATCTTCTTCCCTACTAACAGTCTCGTTGAAACCTTTAATTCTTCTTATTACATTTTTTTACTCCTCATCTTATTATCTTATTCATTCATTCATTTTTTTTATACTAGAAATACCTGTAGTTAGGTCAGCCGAATACAAATTAGCTATTATTAGATAGATTTGTATTTGTATGTTTAGTTTATATATCAAAATGAAGTTTAAAAAAAAATCATCAGAACGATGAAGAAATGGATTATGAAGTCTGCCTGAAAAAGCACATAAATCTTTTTTGGCTTGACAACGTAGGATCAGTCCGCTCGATTAAACTAGACTTGGAGGGGAGCTGCCTGTATTTCAACCATTGAAATGTAAATGTTGTCATATTTGATTTTGATAATAGGCCATTAAATAATATTTTAATGCACAAGCTTTCAATCTACTGGATCATTCTTTGATCAATTCTGCTAACGAACAGTAGGAAAAAAAATATGGCACATGTTGGCAATCCAAGGAAACAGTCAAAGGTTGTTTACCTAAAAGGATTATTAAAATTATTTTAAAGGTTGGAAAAATGACAGATCCTTCGGTGGTATATTGCAGATGTAATCATTTGACGTCATTTGCTGCTGACTTTTTCATTGCCCCGAATCCAATTGATATTGACAAAGTAATCGAAGGATTTAAGAACATTAAAGACAATCTTTCGGTTGTCATACTCATATCCTTGCTGTGTGGATTCTATATACTTTTGGGTGTGTATTTGAGACGGAAGGATAAAAAAGACTCAGAAAAGGTAACATTTTTTAAAGTTCTTTTCGTGGTTTCGCTAAACGTTCATATTATTGATGAAATGATCCGTTTTTGTTATATTTGTAAAGAAAAATGGCTTAGTCTCAAGAGTCTGCTCCCGTGGCTCAGTGGTAGAATGCTCACTTTGTACGCGGTAGCTCGGGATTCGATACCCGGTTGAGTCATACTCAAGACTTGAAAAATTGTACATGCTATTCCCTGCTTAGCATTCAGCACTTCGGGAAAGAGCATGGGAGCGAAATGAAACACACAGTGCTACCGGATGGCCAGGCCCCAACTGTAGCATTCACTGTGTTTGCACAGCTGTGTGGCCGAAAGGCTAATGAAACGCAGATGGGCGCCGCCCTATTCACCAAAAACTGTAAGGGAAGGAACTATCAAGAGTAGCAAAAAGCAGAGATAGGGCTCTGTCATGTTTTTCAAGGATTTTTATCGGTATGGAGAATGAGTGAGCATCTTTATCACTAAGACTTATCTGAAATTTCTTCCTTCATTCATTTCCAGGTCACTGTTGCTGTCCTGGATGACGAGGCTTCAAAACCGTTTGAATACTTACTGGTAATCGTCACCGGTGCGAGGCTCAACGCAGGAACCACTGCGCACGTCTTTTGTTGTCTCAACAGCGAAACGACACTAGGTGAACCTAGGTTGTTGTTCGACCCAGAAAAAGCGTCCTTTCAAAGGGATGCTGTCAACGCTTTCAAAATAAGTTTTTCAGAACCGGTTGGTGACGTCATTGATATTAGACTCTGGCATGACAATACGGGTAATTATCAGACCATTAGTTGACTGATTAATCATGAATTAAACCGCTATGCCCACAATGAAGCGATTAATTGGTCGATCAATGGTCAGTAGTCAAATTGGTGATACTATATCGATCCATTTACTGATTCAGTTGATCAACCACACAGGAAATCATCATCAGTGATTGCCACCCATTTCTTGTTTGCCATCTTTCTTTTTCTTTTCGAATGCTCTCTTCGATTCGAAGTTTGTCCACCTGATGTCAGCCATATCTTCAGACACGTTGGAAATTTTGCTCAATCTTTGATGACAGCAAGCCATGTTCTTCTCTGTGTACCTCTATCTCTTTCTCCCAGCACCAGATCATCCGGTGCCTTTTGCTCTTCAGCAGACTCCCTGGGTATATAACCGGCTAGCTTGGCTGAGAATCGTCTTACTAGCCTACCCATCATCGAACGTTGGTCCTCTCAAACTGTTTACTTTCTAGCTGATATTAAACATACAGAAATTCCATCTGTAAAGAGCTATCTATCGTTTTCCAGTTTTCATTGCCGCAAATTTCATGCATTTTACATCATTGTCTTCTCTCATCAGGCGACAGCCCTGGTTGGTTTCTGAGTCGAGTTTATCTGGAGGACCTTCAGACAAATAAACGATCCTTGTTTATTTGCGAGAGCTGGTTGGCTGTAGAACTTGAAGATGGCCTGATAGATCGTATACTTCCTGTCGCAGGTCACGACGAACAGCAACAATTCAGCCACATATTCACGACAAAAGCAGCAACAGATTTCAGTGACCAGCACCTTTGGCTTTCATTGGCTTTGAAGCGACCACACGATACATTCTCGCGTGTTCAACGACTTACCTGCTGCATGTCTCTTCTCTCCACGACCATGCTTGCCAGTGCAATGTTCTTTCAGCTTGGAAATAATTCGAAATACATATGGAAGATCGGCTCTTTGGTCATCGATTTCAAAGGGATTATTATCGGCATACAATCCGGTTTCGTTGTCATCCCCGTTAACTTTGTGATCGCCTGGGTTTTTAGAAATTCCGAGAGTTTGGAACATCACAAGAAGAGATCCGCGGAAAGGAGGCTGAACGGAATCCATTCAAAGAGAATAAAGCGATTACCTTTCGGATTTGTGATCGTTGCCTGGTTTCTCGCCATCGCATCAATCTGTGCTTCCCTGGTTGTTGTCCTCTTTTACAGCATGCAGTGGGGCAATGACACCTCACAACAGTTTGTGCTGTCGATTCTCACCAGCTTCGTCCAATCGGCCTTTCTTATTCAGCCTATAAAGCTGGCAATAGTTGCAATGATCCTTGCCTTCATTCTGAAAAAGGGATACGGTGGCACTGATATTCTGGACAGATATAAATACTCAGGCGACGAAAAGGAAATCGAACGCATCCCCATTGAGATCGATCTCTCGAAACTTCAGACTAGGTATCCTCCTTTGCAAATTCATAATTTTATGGCTACATGATCTTGCATTGTTCAGGCAGAGATGTGAGGATGAATGCGACGAGAAGTGCATGTATACGAACTGCTTGAAGATTTCTGAACCTTTTTTTGATTGAAAATTGATAAATGTGTCTGATGTTCGTTCGAGATGAAAAATGATTTTTCCTTTTGTAAAACAAAATTTAGTGCATGACATCAGTACTCAGATATTTTTGATAATGATAACTCTAGAATAGTCAAGACATTTTCCCTCAGCAGTAAATTTCTGGCATTGTGACTCCAGTTGATTCGGGGTTTTATATCATTCAGTGCATCTTCTGTAGATTTGGTTGATTCGTTGATTGGCATTTCCTTACTTGCTAGTCATCTACATCGACTTCGCTCTTTTTTAGATGTAGTTTGTGATGAGTGATTGACAATTGCAAATGGCTTTCTTTTAGCCCTCTTACGGCAGAACAGCTGAGTTTTGCTCGCAAAAGGAGAAGTATGGAGATACGGCTGAAGCTCTTCGTTCAAGATTTTCTCTCCTATTTGCTGTTTTTGACCTTGCTCGTGCTTGTGGTTCGCGGACACAGGGACCCTGGCGAATATTTCTTCAGGAAAACTTTAGAGGATGTCATTGTTCACAAGCACTTTCAAGAAGTAAGTGAAAGCGATGTGAATTGCAATAAGAGGTTGATAAAAATTGAGAGACACAATTGTAACCGCTAATTTTGTTGTGAAATTATATCCATATGAATTTACTTAACATTCCATGATTAGTTTTCATCTTATAGCACAGCTGTAATTAGCGTGGTGGTTGGCCACATACCTACTGCTAAGAAGTTACTCTAAATCTCGTTTTTGACGACTATACCAACGCCTATTTCGGCTCTTTAGGGTTTTTGCAAACATTGTGAATGCCACAGCCAAAAATTAGTTGGCCCATACCTGTTTCCTCTCTGTTTTCTGTTCTATTTGCGAAGAACTTTTGGTAAGACTCGCCTACGAAAAGCACTTCCTACTCTATGTCACCACACCATTGGCCAGTATGGCACCCCTCTAAAAAGGCGCTGTCATATGTTCGACTCGAGTGTAGGAATCAACTTACAGTTAACTGATGAGGCTTGGATGATTGAGTTGACGTCTCCTCTCTTTTTAAAGTGTTAATTCGACTATTTAAGTTTAAATGAAGGATGCAAAGATCTTCAATGCGATTTGACCATTGTTCGCTCTTTTGTGCCATTCATCTTACGTTGACTCCAAAGCATTGTCCTCTTGGATATAAGTTCTTTTAATTGGAATTATTTATGCTTATTGAATTAATTACAAGATATAACACTCGAATTTTTGCCCTCATAGATGAAGGATGTGCCAGGCCTCTGGACATGGGTGCAGCACCATTTCATTCCTGCAATTTACTCACAACAATGGTATAATGGGGAAAATTTTACGAATTTCAAGATGCTTGAGAATCAAGAGGCATACCGCATCGGGCTGGCGCGAATTCGGCAGCTACGAATCAAACCTGGTATAAAAGTTTGCACATTTTTCAGGATCGCTTTCCTTCAGTTTTCGTACTCTTTCACCTGTAATGCATTCTTTGTGCCTGACTATTGTCTGGCCTAGCACTTCTGCTTTGACAGTCATAATCAACATCGTGTCGTCAAAGCTTTGACGGTGACCAGATCACAATCAGCTGTTCCACAGTTCATACGGTTTTTACAGCCACAGCCTGCCATTTACTTGCATAAGCTAACCCGGATCTCGAGTGAAGTAGGAACCAGAGACGGAGCTCCGAGGTTTATTATCTAAGGGGAGATTGGTTCTTGATCTGGCTGGTCACCGCCTTGCTTGACAATGAAATCGTGAAATTGATAACCAATAACGAATTTTCTCAAATCAGAGACATGCTTTATTGTTCGAGACATTAAATGATAACAGAATCAATCATTCAAAAATTAAATGATAATAGAATCAATCATTCAAAAATGATAATAGAATCAATCATTCAAAAATTAAATGATAATAGAATCAATCATTCAAAAATGATAATAGAATCAATCATTCAAAAATTAAATGATAATAGAATCAATCATTCAAAAATGATAATAGAATCAATCATTCAAAAATGATAATAGAATCAATCATTCAAAAATGATAATAGAATCAATCATTCAAAAATGATAACAGAATCAATCATTCAAAAATGATAACAGAATCAATCATTCAAAAATGATAATAGAATCAATCATTCAAAAATGATAATAGAATCAATCATTCAAAAATGATAACAGAATCAATCATTCAAAAATGATAACAGAATCAATCATTCAAAAATGATAACAGAATCAATCATTCAAAAATTAAATGATAATAGAATCAATCATTCAAAAATTAAATGATAATAGAATCAATCATTCAAAAATTAAATGATAACAGAATCAATCATTCAAAAATTAAATGATAACAGAATCAATCATTCAAAAATTAAATGATAATAGAATCAATCATTCAAAAATTAAATGATAATAGAATCAATCATTCAAAAATTAAATGATAATAGAATCAATCATTCAAAAATTAAATGATAATAGAATCAATCATTCAAAAATTAAATGATAACAGAATCAATCATTCAAAAATTAAATGATAACAGAATCAATCATTCAAAAATTAAATGATAATAGAATCAATCATTCAAAAATGATAACAGAATCAATCATTCAAAAATTAACATATTAATTGCCCTTACCTAAACGTCGAATGTTGGTATATACTGCAAATGTAAATCAATGCTTTTTCCTCTCTGGGTGTCGAATTCTTCTTTTGTACCTGCACTAAATAACTCATTTTTCACGTCTCAGAGAAGCTTGCATCAAATCTAGTTCATTTTGAATATTTTTCACAAGAATCGTTCTCATTTAAGGCTCTTGCAAAGTTTTCGAGGACATGGTTCGCTATTTCAACTCTTGTCAACCCTTCTACACGCTGAGTATGAATGAAGAGCGCAAGTTTGACGTCGGATGGAAAGATTTCATGGCGAGCAGAAAGCGTAGATCGTTACAAGAGAAAGACAATGCAGCTGGCAGCTATGAGGAAAGATCGATGGAACAATTTGGAAAGGAATCGCCAAATCAATCCTTTGAGAACAGATCAAACTATTTTGCCAGCGAGTCTGAGGACGGAGAGGTACTGAAGAGAACTAGAAGAGCTTTGAAGTTTAAGATAAAGCGAAAAACCATCCCGTCAACTTCTTTGATAAAGCATCCTGATGTTATACCTATTGATGAGGAATATTTGTTGCCAAACGGTTTGGTCAAGCCGAACAAGCAGAACTGGATTTATCACGACATGAGCTCATTACGAGGCTTTCCATATTACGGCCATTTTGCTACGTACAGTGGTGGTGGCTACGTGGCCTCTCTTTCAACTGATATCGATTTTGCACGTGCCACTGCGATGGCCCTTGAACAGGACTCGTGGGTTGATGTGCTGACAAGAGCTCTCTTCTTCGAGTTTTCTGTTTACAATGCCAACTTGAACTTTTTCGCCACAGGGTTTGTGATTGTGGAAATTCTACCGACTGGATCCATAGTTCCGAATGCAAACATTCGAGTTTTCAAGTTGTATAGATACGTTGGAGTTTTTGGGAAAGTTGTCATGGCGAGTGAAATAATTCTTGTCTTGTGTTTGTTGTTTTTCGTTTACAAAGAATGCAGACACATGTATCGTTTAGGCTGGGCATACTTCAAGTTGTTTTGGAGCTGGGTTGAGATCACAATTGCAGTCGCTCTGTTTACAGCGATAATTCTAAGAGCGTTCAGTTGGTATGAGGCGGACAAAAATCTAATGAAACTTCGTCAAAATACAGAGCAGTTCATCAACTTTCATTACACTGTTGTTGCTGACGATGCTCTGTTGGTATCGATAACTGTCATATGCTTTGCTTCGACCCTAAAATGCATCAAATTGCTCGCCATTTTCCCAACTTTTCTTGTGCTTAAAGAGACAATCTATCGTTTCGCCAGCCCGTTGGCCAACTACGCCTTGCCCTTTTTGATAGCATTTTTTGGATTCGCAACGCTTGGCTACTTGATGTTCAACAGTGAAGCACTCTTCTCCTCCTATGCAAACGCATGCCAAACTCAACTGCTCATGCTGATTGGTGGGTCCGTATATTATGCCCTCAGACAAGCCCATGAAGTATTAGGACCACTTTTCTTTCTGATGTTTGCGGCTTTTGAGACGTGCATTTTGCTGAATATCTTTCTTGGAATCATAAACGACAGTATTAAAGAATCGTCAGACTGGAAGACGGAGGCAAGAAGTAATGATTTTGTTGACTTTGTTGAGAATCGTATTCGATCCATATTTAATCTAAAACCGGTGATGAAAGGGCCACGTAGACATTCAAGAGGAAAATCTTTACTCCGTAACTCTACGTCAAAACGGTCAACTGATCAGGAGCCTTTGATAAATGAATTGTCTCCTTCAAATGGAAACTCTCTCGAGAAATTTGTTCCTCAATCGCCAAAGCGAAGGGTGACATTTTCCGAAAGCCTCGTTCCCGATTCGAGAATTCTCAAGGCAAGCATTCGGGAAATATTCGGAAGCAGATGGAATGATTCGTCCCGCAGAAAGTCGTACTATGCTGGTGAAGAGAATCCAGAAGGTACAGCCGAGATTGCTGCAAACGGTGGTAAGGTTAAAACGGACAAGAGAAGGGTAAGTAAGGGAAGTTTTGGCAAAAGAAAGCATCGCGTTAGTCAGATGGAATTACTGCTTAAAAATGAAGAGTCGAAAATGAAGATGCATGAAGCTTTCGACAGATGTACCCTCAACTTAGATGCATTGAAAGACTGGATGGAAAAGAGCACAATGGACGAGTCTATTGATGTAAAGCTTGATTTAAAAGTTTTCCACCACATGTATCACTGATCTTTAAGTGAAGGATAATTAGGATGACTGTGAGAAGACGAGACAACTGTGCTGGAGATCCCAGGCCTCGATCACATGCTTATGCCCTATTTTGAATAATCAGTTTTTTCATCGAACAATGATTAGATGCTTGAAAAGCCTTGGGTAAGGTGCGTCAAGGAAAGAAAGCTGCTACTCTATCTCGCCATGCCATGGATCAGGGTGGTACATTTCTAGTGAGGTGCTCTGTGATGGTTTCATCGAAGAAAAGACTCAAGTGAAACTCGTTTTACAAATGCTGACGAGAATTAATAGATAAAAAAATGGCGAATTCAATCAATAGAAGTACAGAATAAAGATTAAAGTAAAATGTTTTGATGAAGATGTAGGATGTAGGATAAATCTCATCATCAGCCTGAGCATCTCCTTGTGTTGTTGACATGCGTGGATTTTCTTATGAATTCCTTACTTGTCCTCTGACGCTTTTGTTCATTAACAGATAGATCCAGGGGTCTAGCAACGGACTCGACGCAGTGATTGGGCCTATAATCTGCATTTGCTGGCATGCTTTTTCCCCGGTCAGAATCATAACAACAAATGGTAGGAAGCAAATGATGTTCTTGAGAGTCAAGCTAAACAGAATTGCTGCTACCTTATACTGTTTCCTTGCGTCGGGAGGGTTTTTCTTTCGGCTATCACTCCTATTCTGTGTGACCCTCTGGTGGTCAACTCTCCGCTTGTTATGCGCTACCATCCATAGCCGTAGATTTGCTACAAAAACCACCACGGTACTTATGAAATAAACTGCAGCAAACGAGTAAACCGAGCTTTTACGGTACGAGACAAATAGCGTAAAGAGGCTAGGCCTTTTGCTAGCAAAAGCAGCCGTTAGGTTGATAGTATAGGCCAGAATCCATTTCGAAATCAACGCCAGATTTAGCCTCGGTATTGTGACAATTTTCATGTAGAAAATGGCGAACTCGCAACGTATGTAACGATTCAGAGTTAGCATCATGTAACCAATGAATGTGCAACAGAGGTATGAGTAGATGGTCACCTCTCCAATCTTGCGAAGGGTGGCGCACACGCGACTATCCGCCGAGACATGCATACCTGGTAGCACCATCAAGGGAACCGAGGTACAAAATGTGCCATGTGATAAAAGAATGCTAGCCAGTATTCGTCGCTCGACATTGAAGCCAAAGAATGGGAGGAAACGATTGCGGAGATGAGATGCAAATGTCACAAGAGTCAGCAGACTGACTGGGAAGACCGCAGAAGCAATTGCTGCCTGAAATCCATTGGGGATGCAGGTATCTTTCGATGCATCGGCCATTTCATCTGCTATTGAGGTGGAATAAGCTTGATTTCGATTTTTAGATTTCAAGAGACGCTGAAAATGCAATAGAAGAAAAAGATAATTTTAACAAAATGAATTCTGCAAAACAGATTGCTTCTACGTGTTATTCTTGATAGAGAGTGCAGTAGAAAGCAGAAACAAGGCTCCGAGGTAAATCCAAGGGAGTGGATCTCTTGAAATGTGCTGCCTGTCATGCTTGTATTGGAGCGTAGAAGAAGCAAATTACAGGTTCTCGGATCTTACTAGATTAGTGCATTGCATAATGGTTGCTTCGTGCCACCTTCATCACAAATGGCGTTATCTTAATGAAGAATGGGTGATTCGAACCAACAGCTCATGAGTTACGAGTTCGCACTTTTAATCTATACATCCACACCATTCGACAACACATCTCTGTGCAGAAGACAAAAGGAAATCTGAATACAAATATAATATCCGCGGGATACTTTAGCATGCTTAAACGATGGTTTTGAAAAATATGAACTGATTTTATACCCCATTCATGATAAAACTATTCTTTTACAATTTTTACTTTATGTGAATATGATAACATGAATACTGCAATTGAGGCAGTAGAGGATCGTCATGAAAACATTATCGAGTGACTGAGGCCTTCGTCTGTTAATATATGTGCTATTGTTTTCGTTATTATCAATAAGTTATTATTACTAATTATTACTATAATTTTTATTATTACTCATCTGACCCGCCTAATTTCCGACCCATTACTTTAGAGACCGTGCCTTTAAAGATATTTACCTCATGTCTCAGAAAATCGATCTTCAAATTCCTTGCTGACAGCAAGTTCATTGAGCAAATAATACAGAAAGGATTTTCTCCTAAACTCTCCGGAACCCTTAAGCATACTGCTCCAATGGCTAATATTGTAAACAAAGCCCGAATTAAGCAGCGCTCTCTGGTCATCACATTATTAGATCTCAAAAATGCATTTGGTCAAGCTCACCACAACCTGTTACACGAAGCTCTTAATTATCACCATGTCCCTGACAACAGACAAGCTCTTGTCCAATCATTATACACTGACTTCAATACTTCAATAATCACTTCTGAATTCAATACTCCTTTCATTCGCGTTGGTCGTTGTGTCCTCCAAGGCGACTGTCTTAGTCCTCTGTTGTTCAACATGTGTTTCAATACATTCATTCAACATATCAAAGATGGCAGATTTCTTCAATTTGGATTCTTTGAGAAACTTGTCCCAGTGCACTGGTTCCAGTTTGCGGACGATGCTGCTGTTATCAGTGGCCAAGAAAGTGAGAACCAAATTTTACTAAATCGTTTCAGCATTTGGTGCCAATGGTCTGAAATGATTATTCGTGTAGACAAATGAAGTACATTTGGTCTGAAGAAATGCCTCTCTAAATCTGTTCAATACCAACCTAAACTTATCGTAAAAAATGCCGTCGTACCTCCTGTTAAACCTGGCGAATCTTTTCGTTACTTAGATCGTTACTTCAATTTCGAAATGTCAAACAAGTTGCACAAAACTGAGCTTTTAGCACTACTTAAAGACCTTCTTACTTCTATAGATCTACTACCACTTCATCCTAAGAACAAACTTTACTTAACAATCGATATCTGCTCTCAAAAGTTTCCTGGCACTTGACAGTAGCTAATCCACCAAAAACATGGGTAATTGAAAATTTAGATAACTTTGCTTTCAAGTACATTCGTAAATGACTAGACATGTCAATGTAATGTCTTTCTTTCGAACAACAAATTTGGACTTAATATCCTTCCTCCATCCATTAAGCTCACTCAGTGCCAAACAGTTTTACGCAGTGCATTGACATCTTCATCCAACGAAACCATTAGAAATCTTTGGAAAGACACGAGTACGCATACCAGTGTACAGTGTGACCAGTATAGAAATACTACAGAAATTATTAAATCATTTAGAAATGAACATGAAAACAAACTTTCAAACATATTCGTATCCCAAGGCTCTTTCGTTTCCAACATTAAAGTCCATTCGTTACCGTCTCTCAATGGAATCTGGTCATCTGTCCAGAGCAATTTTCCAAAAAACATATTTAACTTTACGGTAAAATACATCAATAACACTTTACCAACAAACTCTAATCTTGCCAAATGGAATTTATCCTCAACATCAAATTGCTCTTTTTGCTTACTACCTGAATCCCTTCTATACATTATTTCTGGCTGCAAAATTTACTTGAATCAGGGGCGCTACACATGGCGACATGATTCCGTTCTTCTGTCCATCGCTACGTTTCTCCAATCCATCAAAAATTCTGCCATTTATGCCGACCTTCTACATTTTTAAGTCCCTCCATTCTCACCGGAGACAGTTTACGTCCAGACCTTCTACTTTCTGTTTCGACCAATTTTCTATATATTTGGTCGAATTAACTGTGGGTTTCGAGACAAACCTTGGGAACAACGCAAAGCGAAAGAAAGAAAAATAGAAAAACCTAGAAGCAAATTTTAGGTCTAAATATAAAAGGAGTTAAATTCATAAATTTCGTTATAAGCACGCTCAGTGTCTTTGACAGTTCCTCCGTGGAATTCTTAGAAATGCTTGAAGACCTGAAATTCGACAAAACTTGCAGGCACAACGCAGTCAAGAAGATGATGGCCATTGCAGTAAGAACTTCGTACTATGTCTTCTACCGAAGGAACAAAGACTGGGACAATCCTGAACTAATGACATTTTGAAACTTCTCATTCTTTTCTAACAGCTATTATATATCTTTTTTTTCTTCCTATTCTTTGTACTGCTAGTCTATTTTTTGGTCAAGTAGTCAATCATAAACTACCTGTTAAGAGAGGTTTGCAGTTGTATTTAAGTACATATATCACAAGAAATGAAGCTTGAAAAAGAAACTAATTATTACTATCATTATTATTATCATTACCAATTATTTATAATATTCTTATTATTACTAATTATTTCTTTTATTATTATTATTACTAATTATTGCTATTATCATCATTTTTGCTAATTATTACTATTATTATCATAAATGAACGTATATGCGATTTCACTCTCCAACGGCTTGAAGCACATGAATGTCCGTCACATTTGGCACTTATGTAGAAGTAAGTGTTTAGAATGCTGCTCTATTTTTTTGAACCTGAATCTTAGAACTTCTTTAATTTTACGTTTATTTCATGATTATTCATAACTTGATAAGTTAAAAGCAGAATCTGAATCAAATCACGTCGTTCTAAAGCAGCCGAAAAATTTGATAGAGGCCTAGAGCATAGAAATGACCGATGAACTCGTGAAGCATGATGAATCGCTTTGAGCAGCAAAAATTGCCTGTGACGTATTAGTAGTTGTTGCTTGCTTTTATTCGATGGAGATGAACAGTCCTGGAAATCTTTTCCAAATAGATCAAATCAAGTTGAAAATTGCACGCGCATGTAATCAATATATAGTTAGACTTACCACTATTTGAATGAATAAAGGCAAAATATACAATAGTTCTTAATCAAACACCCTATAGAATCATCGGTCTATGACTGTACAAGCTATTTTCGCATGCAACTGATAGGTATAGCATAAACATACATATCTGCTCATTCGTTCTACTTCTGGCGATCGTTTACTCGGTAACTATTGCTTTGAATTTTCTTATTTCCTGCACTGCACCTTTCCTCTGCTCCGTTTTCGCATGCACCTGTTGTGCGCAGTATAACCTTGATTATTAACATTATATCAATTAGTCACCAGTCCTTCTTAAATGCTTTATGTCACTCTTCTGCCTTCATCTCCACCTGCCTGATCCCTCAGCCCATTTATGCCTACTCAATTTTCATTCAGAGGTCAAAATTGTAGATGTCAGTTTTGCAGCAAGCTGCTGAAAAGAGAGGCAATTATTCAATAATTCATAACATATGCACTTTCATAGCGAAGTCAAAATGGCAAATTTCAAAGATCAATAGTTAATCTTTTGCATAGAGCAACCAACGAACATTTTCTGTCAAAAAAGCAATTTTTGGCAATATTTTAATCATAATTTGCAAAACTTTTCTTTGAGCGATTGATCTCAGCGTGACATTACCACTCGTCAACAAATTTGTTGTTCGACATGATTTTTACATAAAGTAAATCGATTCAGTTCGAATGCTCAGAGAAAATGAATCAGCTCAAACAACTGTTTCTTTCATCAAGGACAAATCTCTATTCGATAACCAACCACTATTGCAAAAAAGAAGAAAACATCTGGCTAAGTTAGATAAGTCTCAAATTTCTAATCTTTCCCATTCTTCCTCTTTAGTCAAAAAATATCTGATATCGTAAGCTTTAGCCCAACTTTTTGAAGCATTGAGGTCTGTCGAATGTTTCGTCAGAAATTACCCCCCTTTTAATAACAATTTTGATTATGAGAATGAAAAGTGTTTCACACTAACTCGAATCATTGCATACATCAAGACCAGGTGGTGTTTACAGGAAGAATATACCAGATTTACCGTTGTGTTGTGAGGGTAAGTCACCTGCTTATTCACACTTAACTCCGCATCTAGATTAGTATCACGAGTAATGTCTAAAACAGTTTGCTTGTTTTGAACCCACCAACCAGAGAGCCCCCGTTCATGCATACTTCAACACTCACTACGAGGCTACAGTAATGTACCATACAGCATGGAAATGTAATCACATGGCTACCATTTGCGAATGCAATGGTGGAATTCGGAACCAAGAAAGAATCACTCTGGATTAGTAGTGAGGATGCATTTACATTTGAGTTGATACCCAAGAAAAGCACTTGCCACTTGATGGAGAAATTTTTACTGAATTAACAACTGGGAGTAATGGATTCGATCATGACTAAAATGAGCTTCGATCTAGGATGCTGCAATGCTAATCTGCTCTCTGAGAAGTTACGGAAGCCTTCAGTTACTTCCACTCCATTTCCTAGATAATGGTGACAGAGGAAGGTTAGAAGATATTCAAAATCAATCAATCAAGGGAAACTATATCTGCATCAGCTGCTATTATGCTCCATTGATTAATCTGTCTATCATCCAACAAAACTGCATCGAAATCAATGCATCTATCAGCCAATTGAAATATTATCAGACGTCACGAATAGTGATTAAACGAATAGCAAGTCAATCAGAAAATCATTTCAATAACTGATCATGAATCTTTCAATCAGTCACATGATAAAGCAATGAATGGTGAACGGATGAATGACGATGGGTTGTCTCTAATGGATGAATGAAGCAATGAACTCAGCTAATCAACTGAATCCCTTAATCGATTGATCAATTCACCAGCATTGTGATAATCAAGTCAACATGCCCCAAAGGGAAGAAATTGATAAAAGATAAACATACAAAGGTGCAAATCATTGAATCAAGCAATTAATCGATCAAGGTGGAAACATGCCAATCAATAAGTAAATCCACCAAGCAGCCAAGCAAACGAATCAACTTGAAAATTAATCAACTGATTCATAAATCAATAAGTCTATCAATCAGTCAATCAATCAATCAATCAATCAATCAACAATTAGTCAATCGACAAATCTTTCAATAGTCTCTCAATTAATGTATATACTCTACCTTTGAAAATGATGAAAGGATCATGGCACGTCTTTGCAGTGACAAAAACTTCGACTTTTCTTCCTAATAATGCATTACTTGCTACAACATTCACTTGTATGTTCCATGCTTCTGATACACGTGACCGATCGATCAAATTGATCCGTTTGCGAAGCAGTTAAAGGATGATGATGATGGCGTCATATTTGACTTGCAGTGAGGCAGTTGGGCAGAGCCATCTCCAAAGACCACAACGAGGCAGTCACTATGCAGTAGGTGCGTTATTGTTGCTGTTGTTGCTCTATTGACATGCAGTACAAATTTTGAAATAAAGCAAAGTTGCACACAGTTTTCAATGCATCTAAAACACGTTTCTTATCGTTTTTGAAGCGATCTGAACAGTTGCAAATCCAAAACAAATCATCTGATGTTCCATGTTTTTCTGCTCGGTGTCCTTGCTTAAGTACCCTAACATTCAATAGCATTTGTGTTCATATGCTATCCTTGCCTACACCAACGAATCATCAAACGTGTATCTCTTTACCCGCAAAGAACATTGAAAGGCGTATCACAGATGCTCAGAAGGTAGAGCAGTTTCTCTGGTCCTTCCTGTCTATTGCATCAAATGTCTTGGTTGCCCAGATGTCCAACGTAGATTGTAATTCACTTAGAAGCGTAACATAACATGACATAACAAGATTTCCTAATTCATCTTGCTGGAATAAAAAAGAGCTGGCAACTCTCCTGACTCTTTCCTGAAGTCAATCCGAGCCTAGAAGGGGAAAAAGGGAATAGAGAAGGGAGGGGATGAGCATCACACAGAGCAGACAATAGCAGGAAAATAAAGAACAAGGCAGGTCATGGCAGAGCAGAAGAGGAGAAATAGTACAGACTGGGATTATGCAGGAAAGATAAGAGTTTATAGCTAAGGGTAGGGTAGAACAGAGAAAGGAAATCAGAGGGACAAATGAAGAGAGATAAAATCTAAAAGCTTTGATTTTTTTACCAACAGAAAGCTTTGAACTTTAACAGGAATGTGTGAAATCCTTGAATCCTTGCAGATTATTTTACCTATTAGTTCAATCTATTTCCATTCGCTCTCGTCGCTGTTTGCGGAATTCGTATATTAACGATACCTGATTCCATTAATTCCTACATAAAAATTTCGACCCTGACAATCTTATACGATGGCTAATAAAGACCATCTTAGTAATAAACTTTCTTCCATAGATCTTAAATGGCATGGTAGGTTCTTTTGGGGTCCAGAATCATTTGTTTCTTTATCTCTTGCTATTACCTATAAATCCTCATCAAAGCAATATATCTGCAGCTGTTCATATTTTGAATGCCTCAACCTTCTTTAAGTCCGATTGAGCATTTCTACCCTGTAGCATTTTAATTATGTGCAAATAATTATGCTTACCTGTTGCTTGTAACGCTGGGAGTATGTTGAAATTCGATAGAAGTTGAGGTGACGACGACGATAACCTACGATGATCAGTTCGTAATATTGAGTTTGTCTAGCGAAAAGATTAAATCAGCTCTATTTTACGGTGATTTAAGGTATTGCAGAGGTATATATCAAGAAAAACGAGCCGCAGAATCGATACGATGATTGGAAAGCGCCTTGTTAGAGAGGAACCAACCTGAACCGCATTTTGGTATGGGTTAATCAGATCCCTATCTCGTCACATTTTAATCCCATTTTTACACCAGATACCTTCTTGCTGCTGGGCAAGCAGGATGAGGGCCTATAGAAACGTGATCGATCATGGGGGCCAAAATGATGACCATGACCTTGATCACACGAGGGGCTTGCCCTCAAACCAGGACAGCAACCCTCAAAACCATGCATATGGTACTCAAGGTAAAGAAACTGAATTTATGCAAAAATGCAACGCTGATTGTCCTTGGAATGAATTGGCAGTAGTAGTCTAGTCTAAAGAATTAAAAAGCCACTGACAAGAGGAGCCTGTAAAAGGCCCTATCAAGGCAGAGGATTAGCAATAGGAAGACAACCCAGTCGAAGGCAACCCGGCCAACAGGTCCATGGAACTGATAATTTGCATGTGGTTCATGCAAAAACGTTCAAATCAAGAGGAACTGCGTCCATCCTGTTAACGGAAAAACCAGATAAAAAGAAATGGAAAATAACCAATAGCTTTAAAATTCTTATTAGGACTTGGTCCATATTTGACATCTTGGATAAACTTTGGCGCCCCATTTATTAAAGAAGGAACACATTCTTACCCAAATAACAGCCATAAAGTTCAAATCTAAAAACTTTATCTCCATTATGAGTTATCGGCAATACTCTCAACTCATCCGTGTAGAATGGATCTTCTAAATTTCTTGAAATATTTAATTTCCCCATGAAAAACCTATAAGGTAGTGCAATAAGAAAATTTGATTAGAAGAATATTTGTCAAGAACTCTAAACAAAAAGCAGAGAAAGTCGAACTGGAAAGATGCAAAATTGGAAGCTACCGTCCATGCTAGGATCCGACTGGGTATCCTATGAGGTATTGCGACGGCATGCAGAGTGCCGAAGCATTGCCTTCTTAGGAAGTTAACTGTGACATGATCTCTCAAATGACCATAAAGAGTAACTGAATATTCCATCTTCAAAAGCGAATAAAGAAATGGAAGGGCGACGAATGCAGTTGTCATCTATACAACACAGTCGTAGCACAGATTGAGTTCGTTAAATGATTTAGTCTGAAGTTTTATTTTATATATAGATATATAGGTATCATATATATGTGCGAGTTAGATGTAATTTTAGCTATTTGCCAAGTGCTTAATATGAATAAATTAATAGTGAAAAATGTAATAATTATTATTCTTCTTCTTTCCCTTGGTCTATGCATGTCGGCCGTTGGGGCACTTTGATGAGTTCACTATATGTCTCCAATATTCTCGATCTTTCGAAGCCCTGAGGTAGCCAACTATGCTCCTGCCGCTCCAGTCTTTTATGTCATCGAACCAAGTTCTCTTCGGCCTTCCTCTACCTCTCGTCACTACCATGCATTATGTCGTAGGCAAGTGTTCCAACTCTTCTCGAAGTGTGTCCAAACCATTGCAATGTCCTTCTTCTTGCTGTCTCCAGTAGAGGTTCATGTTCACCTATTTAGCTCTTTATTCGTCTTTGGACTTCGACATTCGTGATTCTCTGCTTCCATGTGATTCCTGTTTGCCGATTTGCATGAATTATACGTTGATAGCTTATCCAATACTGCAATTTCATAGGACAGAGGTAGGCTTGTGTCATTCCAACCAGGACAGGCTATGCTTAATTACTGATGGATTGCAAGCACAGAGGCTGGAGACACGAAACATGTCCCTGCGAAGAAGGTCCACTCATAAAACTGGCTTTCGCTTGAAAAATGAAACAATTCTGTGAAGAAGAAATGCTACTCAAGGCTATCTCAACGTTCTCTTCAGCTTGTGAACTCATAAAAAGAAGATTGCGAGTTCAAATCCTACGCGTGTCACAATTAAAACGCGATCAGTGAAGTAAGCAACGGAAAACCAGCTCATAAAAACCCACTTCCATAAAATACTCGGAACGTTGACTCAGGTTTCTGCTTAGCTCGAAATCGAGTATACCACCGTAGCTCTTCTCCCTCCACTTTGCTTTTTAGATATATCAATTTTATCACAGTTGAGAAAATTGGTCGGTAGCTTCAGTCGGTAGAATGCTCACTCAAGCATCTCAAATTCCAAGGTTCGATACTTACTTTCGTCCACTCTACGACGACTCATCGTAGTTCAAGTAATCTGAACAGTGAGATAAACTTTGTAAACGTTTTGTAATACCGTTTTTCGCGCTGCTTCTTTTTCTTGCGCCGCATTTGCAGATTTTTCTTCCGCGTCAATCATTTGCGTACTCATACTTGTTTGTGCACTATGTTGCATTAAGCAGCACTACTTACGTATTTATCACTAGGCCACGTTACACTTGCAGGAAGCACTCTCGTGCAAGCACCCCACACCCACTATTCTCGCACTATTCTCGCATAAGACATGCCGTATCTTATGCGATTCAACTTAATGTATACGCATCGTACGTCTATTCCTATTCATATCTTAACGTTATTTCCGTCGTAGTAGACCTTACAGGTTATAATTGCCAACGTATCATCAGAAAGAGGAACTTGTAGAACATATATATATATCGCTCTAGAGAGAGCCAGTTAGTTGGTATCGTAAGCACGAACATTTCGCGCTTTGTCTGTGTTTGTTCTTGGTGTCATCCTGGATTTGCTCGAAACCTGTCACAACAATCGAAAGGTTTACAATCCTATTGCGACAAGAGTAGAAAGGTCTATTGGCTGAAAAGCCGGCCGAATTAGCTTGGTTAGAAATAAGAATTTTGCTAACTTTTCATAACCTATGCTATCATGTTGTAGCCACGCAACTTTTTCGTTGGCAACCGCATATGACCAACGAGGCGTTGTATCAAGACCTTCCTCGCTTGAGCGAAGTAGCCAGAGATAGACGCTTGAAGTTCGCTGGCCATTGTGTTCGCGCTGAACAACAACCATGCAGCAAGCTGGTTCTGTCGAGGCCAACCCATGGGAGAGCTCGTCAAGGTCGGCCTCGCAAATCATACATCGACGTACTTGTCGAAGACACGGACTTTGCTGTCGAGGATCTCCCAAATACCATGAGAGAGCGGAGAATCTGGATGGCTCGGTGTAGCTATGCAAATTTTGGCAGGATCGACGAAGGAACCTAAGCCATGATGATGATGATGCTATCATTAATATTTGAGCAAATTTCATGTTAAAATCGAAGGTCATACCGTTCCAGGGTGTCTTGCTCGTTTGGTAGGAGTATGATGACTCCTAGAAAGCCCCACCGATTCCAGTGGCCCTAAGAATGAATGTATAATCATCTCCCTCCTCAAGACAGCTTGGCTTCAATCTCACATCGTTTTTCATAATCGAGGGAATGCAGCTTCGATCCCAGCTCCATGCTTGCATCGTGGGTGCTGATGTTTTGAAACAGACGTCATTTGTAAGCTGGAGTTCGTGAACAAGCTTCCCCTAAGCACTGCACATTCAGAGCCATCCGAGATCAGGGATTGACATTCGGGAAACAGTGTTCTACCCAGCTGCAAAGGAAGCAGATTTCCTTGAATGCGCGCTTATGCACGACTCCTTGGGACTAATAATCGCTGGAAGTAGACAGATTTACAAGCATTGAATTTCAAAAATTTCCCCCTTGGAATTAAATGCAAAGGGAATGCTCAAGAGCTTTTTAACAATTTCTGGTTCAGAAGAATTAACCAGGGCACATACTGTAATGCCATTTCAAATCAATTCATTTTTCTCTCATTAACAAGTTACAAGCTAAATGGAATAGTTTGCCTGTTTGATAGCCTAGAAATTTCCACCCTTGGCACATCATTAATTACTATCTTTGCTGTTTATATTCTCAGTTTTACATGAGGTCTCACAAATACAGAAATGTGAAGCATTTTTTCCGTAGCAAGAATGCTGTCCATTCTTTGGTCTTAGCAGCAAGTAGCAATTTCAGTTAATATGCAGACCGATGGCAATTTCAGTTAATAAACGTGTCGGTAGTATAGCCGACAGTTCAGTGATTTAATTCGTTGCGGTATAAAAATGCCTCAGGTATTCGTACGGATCATCCAATCACACTTAATAAGTGGCCGAGTTTCGCTGCCGTTAGTTAAGAATGGAATTGTAGGAGTAATCAATCACTGTAGACGAGTGGTGTGGTAAGCTGTATGCAACATTGCAGTGGAGATCACTTGGTCATAAAACCGTTTCAATACTTGACACTGTAGCTCGGGTAAAATTAAAAGCTGGTTGTTAGCAAAATATGAACGCTTGAATGCTTTAATCAAAATACCGTATTTCAAATCAAGTTATTTCCTTCGGGAGAACCATGAATGACTCGGATGCGGAAGACTCTCGTAGACCGATTGTTGTCGCACTGGATACGACGACAGTGAGTTCAATCCTTCAACCAGAATGTATACCTGGCATTCTGCCTGCGGGAACATGGGGGGAGAAGGCAATGTTCCCTTATACAGCTGTAGTTCAGGATGGTATCTCCCTATTTAGTTTCCCCATCCTTCCCCCCTTGCACTCGTTTTGAGTGTGGTCCTAAACTTTACTCTGATGCACTTTAATCGAATTGGGTGCGCAACTTCATCATCGCAGTAGAAAGCGAAGATCTAGAATACATACATATGATTCTCCTGAAGAAGCTTTGAGTTAAACTCAATGAAGTCTATCGTGTTCGCAACATTGATTCTTCCTGCAGGACTACCAAAACAGCCAGCAACGGGCTGTGAGAAGAGAATTCAACACATCAAAGCCAGTTTGCACAAGTAGAGCTGTTGGGGCATCTGTCATTTCACCCTACATCTGGAGAATTCTTCAACAACCACTATGACGATGAAAGTACTGATAATTATGATAATAACAGTGCCAGATGGTGTTAATGATGACAGCAATGATAATTTAATGATGCATACTTTAGCTAAGACGGGACTCAAACTACTGCTCATGAGATCCATTGACAGGAATCCTGCAATTGAGCCATCCCTGCCTGTTAAGTGCAGCTCTTAATAATATTCCGAATACTCCAGCTGATTGCGCTTTTGGTTTACTGCATGGGCAGGAAAGTTTTGACAACTCGACTTTGCCCTTCAAGTAAGGTCACCCTTCTAGGTGATGCCACATAAAACCGCCCGCAATCCTCCGCTAGAATCTACTGACTCCAGTAGAGAAGCTTCAAGTCATTACCTTTGATAGTGCTAGACTGGTGTGATTGAGAAGTGGCGGCAATGGTATCTCTCTTAATCCCCTTATCTCCGCAACTGCATCTCTGTAATACCATTCAACTCTCAAATTAGCTGTGTATTTACCAGGGTCATATGGCTGACTTGCACTTGCCGTTACCTAAAAAATCGTTTCGTGCGTAAGAATTTGGATGTAAAAAAATATAAGTCGGAAGGGTTTAGGCTTAGTTTTATGATACCAAAGCTCTTTCCATCCCACCTTGTCAGAGCAGAAAAGGTAGCAACTATGCAATTTATGTCCAGATGCGGCTGGATTGTATGTGGGTGATGATTGATGCAAAGAACTGGCAGTCTCTCTCTACCATAAATTGATGGCCTCGCTTGGACGTGTTTTCATCTGCATCTGAATACACATTGCATGCCTGAAAAAGCTAAAAGAAGACATGTATATCGGAGAATATGACAGCAGCAAAGACGCAAAATTAGACGCTAACAATGACTCAAAGAAGCACGATGTAGAGTGGGTGACAATTGGCATTATGAACGCGTAAAGATCCAAATGGCAAAACGTGGTAGTAAGACTGCAAGCAGGAATAATTTCCATGTTGGAAAATGTGGAAAAACAAGAGTGGCAAATGATAAAACGTACAGGGGGAATAGCAACAAGATGTGGGCTGACAAAGAAGCCGCAAGAAAATCTAAAAAATGAATAAGATGGGGAAGCATGCGAAAAATTCTATCGAGATGTGACATGATGGACAGGGTAGGCGCGACAAAGACGGGATTGGAAAAGGAATGAAAATGCTTGGGAGCAGAAAAATATTTATCTTGAGAGACAATCGCATTGAACTAGTATGGACCTAAAAGTACGGACATATATAATTAACCATTGAATTAAAACCATAGACTCTGTAGACAGTATTCTCAAGAACTGCCACGGGATTTGCATGTCCAATACAGGTGTTGACAATCTTGGTCGTTTTAATACCAATTTTTAAAGCATTGCCAGTTACACCAATAGACCTATTTCCCGATACGGATGCCATTATGAAACGCGTTGCATTCTGGGTTGGTTGGCTAGAGGCCAAATAAACTGTTGTCAAGCAGCTGAACAGTAGTGCTATCTGCGAGTTCACCACACTAAATTTCACTGCTTTGCGTATCTACTTCATACTTATGGGTAAATCAGATCACTGTGCTGTTTGGGGATGTGACAATGATCGCAGGTATCCTGAGAAATATGTCGTGAAGGATCACATTGCAGAGTTTGATGGTAATGGTAACGATTTTGGTAACTGAGAATACTCCGTACGGCAGTATGCAACAGGGAACCGTCAGCTCATAATTTTCGTGTCCAAATGCGAATTTAGTGTCATCGAGAAGAAAAGCTGTGTTATTCCTATCCACGTCATCATAGGAGCTGCCATTTTTGTTTGAAAATGCTTTCAAGTCAATGGGTTAGGTGTTGCCGAAGCCGTCATAGTTATTAACGACGGAGAAGATGTTGACGGATAAAGATCGAGACCGGGAAACGGCAACACTGGAGATAGGTGAAATGTTGACGAAACTATTGAGTAGGTACTCATCTCCTGTAAGAGAAAACGTGGCGATGCAATAGCAGCAGAAAATTTGATCCGAAATCAGGCAAGTTGATTGGGATTAGATGGAGTTGACCTTATCATAAAGATGAAATGGCTTATGAAATGATTGCATAGATGTGATAATGATTAATAACCATTTAAAATCAATTAATCATGCTGCCTATCAGTCAATTGAGATATCAAATAAACAGTCAACCAATCCATCAATCAATCAATCAATCATCAATCAATCAATCAATCAATCAATCAATCAATCAATCAAATAATGAGGAATTTGATGAATCAATCAGCGATTCAATCAGAATTAGAGTATGCAATTAATCAGTCGATCAGCAAATCAATCAAGCAATCAAGTAGTCAATCAGCAAAGAAACCAACATGATAAAAATTAATCAACAGATCAAAAATAGAACCAACAGTATATAAAGCAATGAATGGTCCAAGCGATCAAAAGAAAATAAACACTCCATTAATCTAGCTTCTAATCACTTAATCAGTCGATTGATCAGTTGGTCAGAGAATTCATATCTCATCAATAAATTTTTCCAAAATTCCTAGCCTCCCTACTGCTTTAAATGTAGCACCCTAATCGGACGAAATAGCTGTCGATTAAAAACATTGCCTTCTGCTAGTGGTAGATTATGATGCGGAAGTCATTATATCAATAATTTCTTAAAACTTCCTTTTGATATATCAACTTAAATCATAAATACAAATCTCTTTGATAATTGCTAATTTTTAAATAACTTGCAGGATCACAGGTGCTTCTTTCCGATAAAAAGAAGATAGCATAGGAAGGTATTAAAAGGAGGACCTAAAGGATATCAGAAGAAAGCTATTGGTACGAAGGAAGATCAGGGTTAATCCAAGGTTTGATACGAATACAGAGTGTGTAATAGGTCATGCGAATGATTATACAAGCAAATTTGGTCATTATGTTATAATTCCTTTGGCTTATCACTAGAGATCTATGTATCTGAACCATCAAATTGCCAAACTGTCCAAAGATTTCAAGATGACATATGAGCAAGTTAGCAGTTTGAACGTGGCGCTGTTTCAATCCTACAGCCATGTGCAAAAGTTAAAGACCACAACAAAAAGTCCAGATTAAATGGCGATACTTCGAAAAAAGGCTTTATTTTTTTACAATAACAGAACATATTACAGGTAGTTGTAAAATTGCACTATTCAAGAAGCTGAAACACAAAATAACAAAGAAAGAAAAAAAGGAACCGGAGAAAGGTAAATGATTTTGATAAGAAGAATTTAAGGTTGAAAGAAGACTGCTAGTAGGATAGGAGGTCTGGGCTAGTCCAGGGTTTATTATGCATGCAGATTATGTAATAAGTTGTGCGAATGATTATAGTCGCTGATTTAGAATTGATGTAGTTAGTATGTGCTTTTTCAATGGTTAGATCGCTACACATCCGAATGAACGAATCGCAAGATTGTCCAAAGATTCCAAGGGAGCCTATTGACAAGTTCACAAATTCAACATATCGGTATTTCCATGTTAGGTCATTCAGAAGGTAGCGATGTTTGGTAAACTTCCTACTAGCGTTGCTATTGAGGCTTGTCTCAAAGCTAGTGCTCCGTTTGACGACTTAGAGAGCATTACAAAAAGTGGAGACGAGAATTGTTGTGTTTCGTGTTACATAATATTGTACAGTGTTTGAGACTTTTAAATGTTGATGACAAAACGTTAAGCGCAGATCCATGTCTCCATATGAAGTGGCCCTTCCCAAGCTAAGCTTTACAGCCTGCAACAGCATGGAGAAGACACTCTGGTTGGCAGCAGAAGAAGCAGTCAGAAAATTGTAATAATAACTTTATTTACAGGATGCATAAATTACTACAAAAACTGAAAAAGCTATCAGCTAATTTAGATAAGCAAGTAGAAACGATTTCCCTGCAAAGTAGCATGTAAGAATTGGAAATAGCGACAAGGAGCAAGGATAGTAATTCGCATATTTAGCATGGGTTAGTCAATGAAATCCACATTAGCTACGAAAGTTTTGCAAATCCTGCAATGGAATCGAGGCAATTCCATCCCATTATTTTGCTTTACTCTCGAATAGTTTTATATTTTGAGTTTTCCATTCGATTTGTTGATAATTTTATAGCTTATATCCGGAAAATGCTGTCGTTTCTATGCCATAGCTTGCTATATGAATTGTTAATAGCTTAAAATGGCTACTACCTCTTGTGAGCATTGCTATTCTGCTTGAGAAAAGAGATCTCTCGTAAATTTTCAGCTACAACCTTTGGTGGATTTAAAGATTTATCTCATAAACTATTCTAGGTTCGGGATATGACTGGTTGTTAAGTTATCTTTACGAAGAGGAACACCAAAATTCGATACCGCATCTTGATGCATAATTCGATGCACTTTGTCATCATTTACGATTTAACTTTTCATGATATCTTCCACCGTGATTCCTCAAATCAAGGAGCATTAACCGAATTTAGATATCATACACTTAGTTTATCTAGGCTTATCGGTGCCCTTAAGCTTCGAAACTGTTCTTAGGGCATGCAATTTTTGGTTGGATGTCTTTCATCGAGTAGTGACATGCACCTCAAGTGATGACCTTATATTATCTTTGATAGTTTTTATTTTTTGCTAACCTCAAGAACTGTTTTATCAATTTTAATTGCTATTGTCCCAGTGTAATTGCTCAGCCATTTTCCTCATTTAGTGTTAGGCTGTTATTATGAAACAAAATTACAAGTAGTTTTGCGTCCCTCTCAAGAAGATCTAACACCCTTTTTCCATTTTCATCGATTGCATAAATTTTTGTATCATCAGCGAAATTATAAACTCTTACACCCTCAAAGGAAGGGAAGCGATCAATTAGGTAGATGTTGAACACATTCATACCTGCGATTTGTACGATTGGGTTGGGACTTAGAATCAGTGACGCTTCCCTTTCCAATCTGGGGAAACCATTCGTTGCAGCGACTCTCACAGTGAAATTATAACTGCTCCTACATGCATGGTGGGTAGAGCAAGAAGAATCACTGAGACCCACGAGTGTAAGACATGTTGGAGTATGTGCGTCCGTGTTGTTTTGACAACTCTTCAGAGTTTCTGAGCCATCACCAAAATCCAACTCTAAGCAAGATGCATTAGCTGCATATCCCACTTTTATCAACGTTGTCCTGTTGACAACCGCTTCGGGCGACGGACGGCATTACAGTCTGGGAGAACGGTGACATCCCACCTACGACGGTGACATCCCTCCTACGACGGTGACATCCCTCCTATGACGGTGACATCCCTCCTACAACGGTGAAATTCCACTGTAGGGCTACGTTGCCGCAGCCCTCCGCTGTCAGCTTGATGACATGTGTCCCAGCAGCCTTGAAGATGACGGTTAGATTTGGTTTGGGGTCGCAGATTGAGACGAAACTGTTATTGGACCAGTCACAAACTAGTAGTGCTTATACTCCGTGTCCTCTGGCACGATCAGCGCATGGAAGGTAACAGGTACGTTTGTTGGCACCACAAGTTCTGGTCTGCCGGGCACAGCCTGAAATGACGAAAGAGTGAAGTTGCTTGGAGATTGATGCTTGAGATTATATTAGCGATTCGTACGATTTTCGAAGCACATTGCTTAACTGGCGTTGCTTCATTCCAGACATCAACGGAAAGGGAAAACGTGTGCGATGGGCTGAATGTTAGATACCGAGACCAGAAAATAGACTGGGTTTGGCTTTTAAATAATACTACCACAGAATGAAGATATACAATGGTGCAGCGATATATATATATATATATACATAACTATATATATATATATATTCATATATAAATATATATATATATATATATTTATATAATAAGGGCAAAACAATCTCGAGAGATTTACGAGTTCTACAGCAAGAGACAGGACATAACACAAAACGCTACAAAGGACACAGGTACGATGCAAAAAGTCAATCATCGGTGGATCTTCTTTGTCTCTGAAGTGCCAGTTTCCTAAGCCACTGGTTTTCTAATCGCTCACCACCTGTCTTGATAGCACTACGCCATTTGAGCCTGTCTTCAGCAAGATCCTCCCATTCAGTCACGTCGATGCCTAGGTCATATAGGTCCTGTTTGGCTACGTCCTTGAAACGCAGTAATGGGCGGCCCCTTCCTCTTCTTCCATGGCGTAGTTCACTGAAGAGAATGTCTTTGGGGAGCCGTCCGTCGGGCATTCCCCGCAGGTGTCCAAGCCACCGCATTCGTCGAGTTTTCAGTGACTGGAAGAGAGAGCGGCTGCCCACGCGCTTTAGCACCTCTTCATTGGTGACTTTATCCCACCAGTTTATCCCCATGATGTGTGTCGAAGGCAGCGTAAGTGATAGTCATTTAATATCTTCTCGTAACGTACGCATGTTGTCCATGTTTCGGCTCCGTAGAGTAAGGTGCTTAGTACACAGCAGTCGTAGATCCGACATTTTGTACGAAGCGTCAAGTGTTTGTTGAGCCATGCTCGGTCGCGGAGACGATTGAAAGTGGACGCTGCCCGTCCAATACGCGCTTGGATCTCCTGTTCGATGGATAGCTGATTATTCATGAGGGAGCCGAGGTATGCAAAGCTGTCCACTGTTCCGAGTTCTTGGTCATTAACAGTGATTGGCGATGCTATACCTTGGTGGAGAACAACAGACTTCTTCGTGCTGATTACCAGCGAGAATTCTGCACAGGCAGCACTGAATTTGTCCAGCAGGCGCTGAAGGTCTTCTGCCGAATGCGAAACCAATGCAGCGTCATCTGCAAACAGGAGTTTGAGTACAAGAATGGTACGTACTTTGGTTTTGGCGCGTAGACGGGCAAGGTTAAACAGTTTCCCATCAGAGCGGGTGTGAAGGTATACACTGTCTTCATCCTCATGGGTGTTGAAGGCGTACTGCAACAGCACAGAGAAAAAGATGCCGAATAAGGTAGGTGCCAGTACTTGTTTGACAAATCCTTGTTTGACACCGCACCGTATGGGAAAGCCGTCAGACATTGAGCCATCAAAGGATACTGCGGCAGACATTTTGTCGTGGAGTGATCTTGTCAGGCTTAGCAGAGTTGGTGGACACCCCAGTTTCTGAAGAATAGCAAATAGACCATGTCGACTGACCATGTATATATATATATATATATATATATATATATATTACATAGAGGGTGCTGTCTTTACCACCATATGGTGCTCTATGTACAAAGTACAGAGCGTTGATAGCAGAAATGCAGAAAAGAGAATCGGTCGAAACTCAGAGTAACAGAGAATCGGTCTTTTCCTTTTCTGCATTTCTGCTACATATATATATATATATATATATATATAAATATATATATATATATATACAAAGAGGTAAGAGAACGGGGTAAACTAAGCTAACCAACTTACATGAGCGTAAACACATTGTAATTGTAAAGTATAAATGCATATTCCTTTCTTCGCTCCAAATTTACGAGCAGCTCTTGTCTTACTGGTTTTGCTGCTACTACCGTGCTGCTTATATTAACATGAGAATTAAAGCAAACGATATCTGGCACGCTTAGCGAGGCCCCTGGGACAACAATCTGCGCTCCTAAATGTACTTCAGCAGCCACTTGATTGCTTATGCTCTGACATGCTACTCTGGTGGTGTGTGAAGGAGAGTACGGTAAATTACTCAGAGTTACACTGTACTGTTTGCTTGAATCGCCTAAAGTTGTATGACTCAACAGCAGGGCATCGTATGCGTACCATTGAAATATGCCTGCGGAGGTTGAGTTGATGGTGCAATTCATTTGAGTGCCTACAGCAGTAAAAAGTGGGCTGATACAGGCAAATGTGAACATGAGGTGACCAGTTTTTTTAAATGAATCATCTTTCCATTTTGAGTTGATGATTGCTTGGTTGGTTGAATGGTTCATACTTTTGTTGGAATGCCGACTGGCTGATTTCTGTTTGGAAGAACGGGTCACTTACTGACCGATTAATGGACTAAATAATGATTGGTGGAATAAGGACGCATTCAGTATATGACTGAATCACTGCAAGATCAAGGCTTAGTAAATTGGACGAATATTTGACGCGGTGATTAATCAATGAAAGACTTTATCGTTAGTTGATCAATTAATGAATTCTTTGGGTTATTTATTGATTGGCCTATCGAATCATTTCCATATAAACGTTGCTCTTGAGCCCACTTTTTGCTTGCATACATGCGAACTATTATTGCAATGTAATTGTTGATAGGTGAATGCCACTGTGTCGTGTCAGAATAGGAAAGCAGAATGTACTTACCACTTTTCAGAACACATAGACGAGGACAGACCTGACCGTGCTTATCGGGTTGCGGCTCAAATGCACTGATCAATCAGTTAATGGCTCAGGAACTTCGCGGGAAATCCAACCTCTTTGAGAGCAGGTCAGCTTTTTTCAAGTTAGGTCGGTTGCTATACGTAGTGTATACAGTCGAAAAAGTATCGCCAGGAGATGTGAATGTGTATGTCTTAACAAAAACTTTGTCGGTGATCAGAGAAGCCATTTGATATGAGAAGATTTGAATGGTGCAAGCAATTAGGGTGGTGCTTATTTTTGAAGTAATTAGGGACGCTCTCGATAAGATCTTCTTTAAATGTTTGGTGCCACTGTAAACAAATTGAAACTTTATTATACGAAACCATTGAAGGGAAAAGTTCAATATAGATAGTGCTATTTTCTCACGTCCTTACTGAACGAAGCAATTTCGGACGTGAGTGAAGAACAATTGTGAGTTGGAGAAAATTTTGTCTGCGAAATATCATGGTAGGCAAAATTTGGCCCAACAAAATAAAGGCTAGTTGTAAAAGACTTCATTAAGATAATTAAGTGAATTAGATGTAATAAGTGATTCTTTCTCAAATATCAAGAATAGTGTAGCAAAAAATTTATTGAATATGAGCAAATTGTGAACGGTTTTTAGCGTCTTGATTGTCTTTGAAAAGAAATTCATAGGATTCAAATTTTCATTCGATTACGTCAGTCGTTGGCCCCAAGCAAAGAAATTTTGAAAGATGTTATGGAATTCAGGCCGATGGAAAGCTTATCATGGAGAAACTAAACCTGCCTTTTTAGGGTTGTGAAGAGTTCTACTAGATAAAATGTCACACTGAGACAATCAACAAGAATAGGTTTCTACCCTTAAAAGTTCACAAGGATTTGAAAATTTCAAGACAATATCATGCATGATCTACGATTCTACCTATTTGTCTGGTTGCTTCCTATCATCCGAAAATGGTTATCGCATTGGAAAGCAAACATAAATTAAACATAAAAAAGGTTCAACCAACAAATTCTGAAATCAAGAGGGGCTTTACTGAGAAAAGAGCATATTGCGGAGGAACTATTGATTGGATACTTTGGCAAAGGTTAGTTCAAATCTGTGACCCTAGTTGACTATAATAAGTGGCAGGAAGTGTTAATTTTGATAAATCAGATGATTCAGATGATTCAAATGATTCAAATGATTCAAATGATTCAGGTGATGATGATAATTCAAATGATTCAGATGATGATGATATTTCAAATGATTCAGATGATGATGATATTTCAAATGATTCAGATGATGATGATAGTGGTGATCATGATGATGATGATTTATGATTTATGATGCAGGTGATCATGATGATTGATTATGATGATGGTGCAGATGACGATGTTGATTATTGATGCTGATGATGATGATGATTGATCATTCAGATGATGTATGATTCAGTTGATGATGATTGTAGTGATGTTGATGATCATAATTGCTAAAAAGGTTATTATTATGATTATAGGGATGATTAAGGTGATTGCGGGGATGATTCAGCAGGTGATGATGATGTGATGATCATGATCGAACTTTGAGATTTTGCTTGAATATCTTAGACGCAATAGATCAAAAATCATTACAAGGTTTAAAAAGAATAACTGTTGGCATCACACGAATCTTTCATGTCTTAGATTCAATAATTAGATTCAAACAGGCATTTATACCCTCGTTAATGTTCCCTGAAAATCTTCATCTATAAGCATGTTCGTTTCGTAGCTTCTTTTGTCGCATAAGTCAGTGTAGTGGAACCGAGGAGGAGCGATGAGTTCTCTTGTTAGATCTATTTTCACACTGTTCCACCCTGTGCTGCTATAAGTGTCTGATTGGGTCAATCTTCTATCCCATCTTACTTCGTATGTGACATTCCATAACGCATTTAGTGTTATGTTTAAGTGGCGAGGGACGTCGATGCCTGCTCAAACAATTGCATGCCATAATCAACTAGGCCTATGAATTAAGGAGTAATTCAGTATCCGTTGACATGCTCTGGGAAAGTGCTTTATTCTCGATGATGAGGAATGTGTCCTCTGGTTGTAAGATGTCCTAGGAGAGACTCGTTAATGGTTTACACGTAGAGCAAAAGACGATTATATCTTTTCTCAACTGTCATTTCTCATTCTTATTCTGTTGTTTCTTCTTTCATTTAAGTCTCTTTTTCATTAAAAATTTTTATTGGATCATGAATGAGATTCACAAGTTCTTAACTCAAATTAAGGGAGATTTTTAGATTTTAATGTCAAAGCCTCTGGGGAGTTCCATAGTGGTGTCCACGGATTATACTCCATTTGACATACAGCTGTTCCAGAGTTTACGCTTACCGTAGAACTTAATTAATGAATTTGTTAACCGAAGTTTGACGTTTATTCAGTCGATGATACCTCATTCATTTGTACAAAATAGACAAGCCTTGGCAAACAACTACTCTTTCACAGAACGGGTCAAAGAAAACTCATGATTGCATAATATATACGTCTAGGTTGACATCTTATCCAATTAATTGCAAAAATAGATCACTGCTAACAACCAAAGTGTACTTTGAACCATGTAATTCTAGATTGCATTAATGTATATGTTGTTTACATTACTGTGTTTTACTTGACCCGAGGAAAGTAAACTTCAATCACTGGCATGAGAAATGGTAAAGTTTAGAGCAACCGAGCACCAACAAAGATTTTTGTTTACCCCGTGACTCTTAGTAGCGATAAGCAAACCTCGTGGTCGCACATTGTATTGTCATCGTTGCATAAGTACTCGCGACTTCTCATAAATGCTAGTGCGTGCTGAATGTGACCTTAAAGTAATAGGAACGATAGAAACTAGGGGGCGCAAGGCAACGAAGCAGATGGTAAAACGCAGTTCTGTGAAACGCGATCAGGCCATTAAAATTTCGACCAATGAATTTTATGTCACTTAAATCTTCTGTTAATAGCTAAGTGATGAGAATACAATTCTCCGAAGTAGACAAATTTTACTGGTTGATCCGATAAAGTTGTTTAACATGTAGCGTCATAATAGATCTGTCAATAGCAAAAGGCATCCGGGTCATACCGTGGTTTATTTCTGAAGCAAAATATGTAATAGGCAGTGAATATATAGGAGATTTTTGCAATGATGTGATAGAGGTAGCTTGTATCGGTCTCTTTCTTAACATGTCTCAAAAGAAATCATGGAAGACTGGCTCGACATGGCTAGCTTCCTTCACTTTGGCATTACTTAGAGCTGGAAGATAATATTGGGTGGGGTATGGGAATGACACAGACTGAAGGCAAAATAAGCAATTAGAAGAGGCTTATAGATTACATAGATGTGGGTTTTCCTAGTGACAAGTGTATCGTTTAGAAACTTGATAGTGGAATGGATGGTATTCGCAGTAATATTACTTTCCTCTTTAGAGCAGTTTGGATTGAGTTTCTCTGAGGACTGCTCAAGGGGAAACGATATGATGAAAGCACTTGCTACAGCTACCTCAACTAGAGCCATTGTTTTGATCAGCCTAGGTGCTGTTGCAGCTTGCTGTTTGCTGAATTTTTTATCAACGTTTATCACCATAGAGCTTTACCCTGATGGTAATAATAATAATGATAATTTCATTGATACTTGTATGACCAGCATTAAACTTTGCCTAATTACTGTACGGAGCAAATTAGACCGATGCAGTCGATAGGAGGGCTGTATCCAGCTGTTCTAAGGTGACCCCAACAATGGGAATCCAATGAGGAAGAAGAAGAAGGGAAGAAGAAGAAGGAAAGAAGAAGCAAAAAAATGGATCATCTTCCTCACCTCTTGATCTGATAAGACTGGTCTACCATGAAGAAGTGAAATTGAGTATATACTCCTTCCGTTGGTATATGCACTGACGGAATTGCAAGACCAAGGCGTAGCTTCAAGCCAACCATGGGACCTTACACTACAACGCTGATCTCATCGACTGCCCATCCAGCCGGCAATCAATCATTCGAATCATTTGAATCATTTGAATCATTTGCTCATCTCCGTGCCTTCGCAGCGACAACTGGAATAAATTCTATTTTTCATTTTAGCTATTACTTTGACACCTTTCACGCTCTGATGATTCTTGAATGAAATAGTCTCCAGTGCAAAATAATTGTGTTCCCATAGTTCAATTTGAATACGATGCAGCTAACTTTCTGGTAAGGGCATTGAGATGCCGATTCTGTTTAATAGAACCAATAAAGTTTGGGATGGATTTTGTTTCTGATTAAAAGAAACTTACTGGCTTAATGCCATTGTGTTGCTTTGGTCTTTCCCATAGACAAAGGAGACAGGGAGTCCCATACCAATTGATGAAGGAGGGGTTACTTTGGCTGCAAAAATGAGATCCATCATCATCTATGAAAATGGTCGTACATTTACCAGGTTTAGAAAAGTACGGAAAAAGAAGCAGAAAAACTGGGTCACAAGCAAACGTAAGTTGCACAAAATAACATATAGTTTATATGACAAAAATGACATGAGGGGGGATTGGCTTTGAGTCATATGATAGATATTTAGGAATGCAAGCAATTTGCTTGACCAATCGGGCAGGGTGGCTGGCTTCTTTCCTGCCTGCACTCCCCCCCAGTTTCACACCAGGTACCCATTTACTGCCAAGACGGACCGATAGATGGCATCCAGAAATATGATAAGGGATCGGTGCTATTACCACTATGCCAGCATCCTTACCAATGCGATGTACAATATATTTAAAGGTCTAAAAAATTGACAACGAAAGGAAAGAGGACAAGAAAAATGTGTAAAAAAAATTAGGAAGCCGCCAAGTGATATAATGCAAAAATTATAGATTAACTCAAGGTCTTTTATATTCATTATCATGGCAGAAGTGAACAAATGAAAAAATAAACAGCGCAAAATGGCCTAATTTCGTATCAGCGCAAGTAGTGAGAGAATCCTATACGTCTGACAAGAGAGGTGTTTTGCTGAAACAGAGTATGGCGTCCACCGTCATTGGCAGATATTTTTGTACTAATATTTGGCACCACAGCTGCACTTTCAAAATTTTCTTGTCACTTATCGGAAATGCAAACACATTTCCAAGCTTGATTTTCCTACCTGGATTAAACATTGGCACCAATGCTACAAATATTATCATGTCTTTCACATCAAGCTAAATCATATCTTCAAAAGGCGCCTTTTGATTTTGAGATCGCATGAAACTGAACACTAGACGAGCCAAAAATGTTAAGAAGGTCACTCTTACCAAGATAGCAGCCATAAAGTTCGATTCTGAAGACTCTGTCACCCTGAGAGAGCAATGGGTAGACGTGGACTTCATCTGCATAGAAAGGGTTAGTCAACAAAAACTTTGTCGTGTTTTGCAAATTACTAGTAAACTCCTGCAAAGTGAAGAATTAGATCGTAGATCAGTTATCAAAGTGCGAAATATTGCTCCATTGACTTCTGAGGCAGCTCAAAAGCAAAGACAATTGATTACAGAGCCCACCTTGACAAAAATGTGTCCTATGAGCGAAAGGGCCTAGAATTTCACTGGGATTGGGTTACTAAGGTACTACTAGATAGCCATGGATTTCTAGTTCCTTAAATTCTAGCTAATAAATACAAAGTTATATCAATCGCAAGTTTCGGTAAAATTGAGAGGATGGACCACGGCACTGCTTAAAAAGCTATCTTCCTAGTGCCCTACAATCTACCTTGAATCCTAGGTAGATGCCATGAAAACATATGGTACGGGATACAAAGAAAAGCAACAAAAATAAAAAAATAAAAAGTTCATGTGAAAAGGGTGTTTCAAATAGGTGAAAACTATTATCACAAAATTGGATAATGTTGCGAGTGTCGTTAAAAAAGCTTTATTCACTACCAATTGTTTCAGATATAAATGCTGCAAAAATAATTCATTTTATCTTATTGTGAATTCATTCAAAATTATTAACACTAAACTTTATTAACAAGACAAAAATGAATCCCGTGGCTCAAACAGAAAGCAGTAAAGTCGAATTTGGTGAATGCAAATTCGTGTTTCTGTACCTTTTCAATGTCACTTTCTTTGTAAGCTTTTTTTTCAGTGATGGTGGCTTGGTTCGGATCTAATACATCAATTGTGACTTGTTATGAAATTTCAAAACTTTTCAGGTAATGCTGGAGATTGCTAGGGCTACCTTGCACTGCAATGCCATGTATTTGCGCTTGTTTTGATAGCTTTATAGGAAGATAGGGTCCTGCTGAATAATCACGGTATTTCGTTTCGCCATTAGTGACATAACTTGCGGGATGTTCGAAGGGAGCAAAATCAGCATTTGGCCTTCCGTCTGAATATTGCAACACGTGTAAACTTCTACATTCAAAGCTAGGGTAATACCCTGTTTCCGAAGGCACGACTGGCGCAATCTAAGATTGAAATCAAGTTAAATTGTGTATTATTAATTGGAAACTTAATTATTTGCAATCATGACGAAGGGATGAGCATTCACGCTATCCAGATCAAAGCTGATTCGTCTGTTAAGCATGGTACACTGTATGTTTTACACAGCTGCTACCTGTCGGAACGCTGAATCCTATCCGAAGGCAAGCTTAAGTCTGCTGAAACAAGAAATCATTAAAAAGGTGAAGGACAAGGTTTGAACCATCTCCCTGCTGTAGTGCTAATTTCTACTTTAAACATTTGCCATGTGCACATTCTGAGTTTAAAAATGCTATCATGGAAGAATTTTTTTAGCCATCAAATCTTCTGATAAATTGCTATTTTCCTAATTTTTTATCCCAAAAGACAAGAACTGAAAAATCGCCAGCCATTTTTCTTGCTGGACGGCCCAGTGCTGATTAGAACCGCCTACTGCGGTATATGAGAGGCACAGAACCAATCGGCATTGCCACATGCAACCATCTTGACCCTCATCTCGGACGCCTCTTGGCTCAATAGATCCAAATTATTGGAAGCACAAGTCATTCAGGCTAGTAAGTTTTCTTGCTAGATCTCTTTTAACAAGTCTTCTTTGAGCCTGTTATATGGCGACAATGAAAACGTATAGAGCTTACTGGACACTGCTCCGTAAAATATCTCGTCACAAAGGTACGAGCAATCAGCCTGAAAAGTAAAGCATCGATCCAGTTTACATCAGCTTAGCCTGAAAGACCAACAAACAATCTAATTAGCATCAAAATATAGAAGGTTTTTGAATAGTTGTTTATTTCATGCAGCTAGAAACACGATCACGTGCAACCTCGATAAATTCTCCTAGATTTAAATGCTAAAATAGCAGTACTTTAGCTTAAATGTTTAAAGCTTTGCTGTGTTTCAAGTACGTTAGGATAGCCAGCTTGCCTAGGCCACTTCATTTTGAATAGGGCCACTAAGCTCCTGCCAAGTGGTTATGCAGGGCGCAAAAGGTGCATGCATGCATAGCACAGGCCCACTGGCATTGGATATTAGAAGCAAAAGACTGTACTTCAAGGTTTCTCCAAAAGAGGTCCCACTTTTTATGTGAACTGCGATGGATTCGAACCCACGTCTAATGTATCGTGAGTCACAGCGACATGACTTGTGGAGTGTTTAACGTCGGCAAGGCAAGGCAAGGCGCACGTGATCCCGTGTGGTCATCAGGGAACCCCGAGTTTGACATGCTCTCAACCACAGCTATCTTAGTCTTATGCATTATTTTTCCATGGTTGATGAATATATAACTAGTTAATGATCATCTTTTTTCAACGATCTGACCTTTGTCTTCTGGATTGCAATGCTTATCGCTTCACCACCATTCTCCTCGGTCAACTCATTTGTATAAAATGCAGAGTAAACAGTGTTACAGTCTGCAAAAATGCCAGACCAATGCTTCTACAGTTGCCCGAGGGTAAGGACAATGAAATATGAAATAGGAAGTATTCAGTAAACAAACTGCCTTTTATCGATCTGACTTGCAATCTTTTTGTAACATAGTAAAGACGCTCAAAGATGGGAAAACAGTGGAAGGCAATTGAAAATGCGCAACAAGGTTCTCGCATTTTTCTGGTGATAAGCTTTTAGATTAATCAACCTTTTACTTGCGATATTCAAGATCGCCAGAAAATTTGTACTCCACTCAATTTCTAAACGCAATATTCCCTTCTTGACGCCCTACCGGAGATGCTGATCCAAGGATGAGCAGAAACTAAAACTTTAGGACATCGGAATACACCGATGAAGTTCGAGGGATTGGTTGCAAATGGAGAAGAAGTAAGATCATGCCCGTTTCATGCAGCCTGTCGTGTTGCATAAGAAAACAATAATAGCAGCAGTATATTCGCTACAAATCTAATTCGCGGTTAGCTAATTACCATCCTATACACGCCTGGAATTTCGTCAGATTCCTAAGAGTTCAAAGCAAAACGATTTGCGGCCTGTTCGTGCGAGGTGGGCTGGCCACTCAGATGAGATTTCGCCTGCATTGTTAATCTTGCAAAACAGTTAACGTTGTGTTACCGCGGCCTCTATCCCATGTAGGGATTGGACTGAGCGACATGGAAAAGTGCATTGAATACGTGTGGCGACATAGTTCACTCATTAGAAAAATATACGTAGCGTGTAGCTACTACATTCTGTGATCAAAAGCATGCCTTAAGTTGTATCTTCTAGCTTCCCTTGCTTTTTTTATTGCTTCCTGTTTCTTGCCATATTTACACCACCGACAAGAGTTTTGCTGGCAGTGACCGGAATCAAGACAAGAAGAGGGAGACCGGGGGATAATCTGTTGAAGAAAATGGAGAATTTGATTGCAAGACGGGGAATTAACTTTGAAGACGCGGCCAATGTGGCAAGGAACAGGAAACAATGGCGACACAGTAATATCTAAAAAACATGAAGAAAGAGCCCCCTCGTTGTTTTTGGATTCCAAAACATATGAAAATGTAATTAAGAAGCAATAAGAAGTGGAGATCAAAATCAGCAGAGATGAATTGAAAATGAAGTCAAAATAACAGTAATATCAAAACGATTGACGAAACTTAAACAAGTAGGAAAAAGCATACTTTAAATGTAAAAATGCTGCCGGCTACAAGGCTTATTGCCATATATAAAACCACCGCAAAATGTTCAACCAGAGTGCAAGATAAAAACAAGAAATCTTGAATGATGTCCCTAAACGCTTAAAAGAAGGAAAAGGACGACGTAACGAATGCCATTCATCCAAACAAGTTCAGAGCTCCTTCCAATAGGCCTTCAATGATCTTCTCAGCCTGGAAAAATTTGCCTCCGCATAGGCTGAGCTTCCGGCAAGTATCCTCAGGGGAGGTCTTCTCTCTGCCCTTCTTCAAGATATCATCAGCATGGGCAAGCATCGTCTTGCACTTGAAAAAAGGAGTAATCACATTACATTGGTTGGTCAACTGGAAATAGGCTGACCAGAAAAAAACCCCTTCTAAAGCTTGCACTCCTTAGATTGACGTGAAATTCAAGTTCACCCTGGAACACATTAAAAGTGTACGACGTGAGAAGTGCAGATTTCGCTTTCTTGTTTGCGTACAGTTCTTTCATGCATGGAACAAGGTTGAAATGATACGGTCTGTAATGTGCATAGTTGGAGGGTGAATTACATCGGTACTTCGTGTGACCAATTTGCTAGGTGTTGAATGGCCTGTTCATCTGGGGCAAGTGCCTCTTGCATTTCCTTCTGAAGCAGCATTCCCATAATGCCAAGATTCGATCCCTTATACCATTCCCATACATAATGCCAAGATTCGATCCCTTATACCCTGACCAAACATAATAGTACACGCGTTTCTACGATAAAATATTATCCCGCTAGGCCAAGATCTCTCTTAAACTCAACCGGGGTACCGCTTAAGCAAGAAAATATTCTTCATTTGAGCACAATTGCTCGGCCAGGCAGGCAAACATGTCTTATTTTGCAAATCGGAAACTGCGCTAATGGTAACATGGTTTATGATTACATCGACAAGTGGGGAGAGTGTCTGCAATAACAAAGTTTAACAACTATTCTCTCGGCTAGCGTAGAGACTACCTGTATTTCAACAGTCTCTTAAGCGCGTTTGATGTTTCATATCATGTTTTTCTATTGCATTTCGTCAAATTTCATACAACCCCTCAGCATATAACAAGAATAAAGTTATTCAAAACAGAAGATAGAGGTGAAAGGAAAAAGGCCTACTGAACGTGGAGTTGTTCTTCCAGGGGGTTGTGTTCCTTTAAATGCGTTTTCAGTTGCCTTTTAAAGGTATTTAGTGTTGCCAACTCACGTATACTGATAGGTGTAGTATTCAAGTCTCTAAGAACTGAGTAAAGGAACCCTTGATTTGATTCTCATAAGCACGTTTCTGAGTGAAATCAGAAAGCAATTATCAAGTTATACATACAACAGTGGATTTGGAGAAGCCTTCCATTTCATTGCATGCGTTTTCGATGGTTTTCAATGCACTGCCAGCAGATCCCTGGCCCAACGACGCGGAAACCACCGCTTTGCAGATGCTGCAAGACGAGCGATTGCCTAGGAATGTCTGCAAGAAACTGCCAAAAGAAGATGGCTGTTTCCCATTGCGGTTGCTGCACACCGTGTTGCACGGCTTTCGGGACAGCAGTTCCTCGCGGGTGTCATCGAAAAGCTCTGTCGTTCGTCTCACGAATACATTACACTGAAATAATCAAATATGCATATGTCAACACGATTCGTCATGAATACTTGATGAGGAAGAAAAATTCAGAATAATGCAAACTAACCTCTCATGCATAAAACCGTAAGAATTTGAGAGGCGGCCTATCGGGGCGGTGGATAGAGCCTGCAGTCTTATGCCTGCAGTCTTATGCCTGCAGTCTTATGTCTGCAGTCTGATGCAAATTACTACAGTCCAGGATCCATGGTGTCCTAGGTGTAAACGGGTAGCTGGTGGGAAGCTGAGAGGCAAGCGTCTGATGAGGAAATCAATTCACCTACCTGACAAAGCTATATTTCAGGGCAACACATCTCTTCACGGGTGCTCTTCTACGGCTCAACTTTACACTTGCATCTGCCTATCTACCTATCTGCCTTAGTGGGGATGAGTAACTCGCGAAAGTTTTCAATATCAAGAACCGGATGTACTATCTCACCAAGCCATGGCTCGGTATAATACTTCTTTGGCAAGGTTTTCTCTCAAAATGCGCATGAAACATTATGTGCAGGAGATTAGCTAAACCATATGGTAATCTAATGATCAATAAATTTAATTGATTATACGAAGATGCATCTTTCCAGCATGATAGCAATTCATATCAGGAGAAATTCACAGGGATATCGACTCCCCCGCAAAAGTTCCATCTTAATCTTGAAAATAGGGCTGCACATATCCTGTAATTAAATAGATTCGTGGATTGTGCAACGCATCTCTCCAAATAATATACTTTTCAGAGCCTTGAACATGAAAAACTTTTTGCGTGATTTACGTTGCGGAAAGGCTATGGTAGCTAATGCAAAGCCCCAACAATGGAAGAAAGAAGGAGGGGAAAGGCTAAGAGGAGAGAGAGATAAGATCAAGTTTGTTGACCTTAGATTTGAAAGATGGTAAGTTGTAAGGTTCGGAATAGGATGAAGAAGGCAAGATGCTCCACGTTGGTACAAATTAGACGTGCTCTTCAAGACAAAGAAAATTACCATGAAAATGCTCCATCGAAAAGCATCTTCTCAATCGTCATACCTGATAGGAAAAGTCTTTGCTGTTGGTTGTGCAAAAATGCTGGCTGATGTTTTTCATGTAATTCTGTACCATTCCGTTCACTGGCTTCAATCTTCTTTCAACGATTTTTCGGACATTACTGCACATGTCACAAGGCCTTGATGCCCTCTTTCCCATCAGACTTAATACCACTACAAATGCGTCATTATTACACGCGATTTTCTTGCAGTTAGCCTTCTTCATTATGCCTTGGGCGACGCTGTTCATACTGGCAACGACTGGAGCCACTGCCAAGCACTTGAAATATAACAATATGGAGCATCTCATTTTCAATTGGATAAAAGTAAAATAGTTTGCAATAAGATGAGCAAGCTAGTAAACACAACGGACTGACAGCAATTACAGAAAATTGTTAACAAATACTATATCAACAACCCTGTGGTAATAATGAGATGCGATCCTACCAATGACAAGAGTCGTGAACAAGGAATTCTGAAGTCCACATCTACACCACTGTGACCTGCAAATGTCCTAAACGAAAACAACTTTAAACCAATATAGGTTCTGCAGACTCACCCACTCTTTCATCTCGGGAGTGGCAGAGCTTCGACAGTAAACAGCAACGAAATCTTCCATCTTCTTCGAATATGACTTATAAAGTGCATATTTGTATGCAATGATGTTTTCATGAGCGATGCACAATCGGCAAAGTGATTCCGTCTTTCTCTTGTGCCGTCTGGAAACTCTCATTCGCATTCGACGGCGAGACAGCGATGTGCAAACCCCGATCTGCACACATACCTTGCCGGGTGATAACCTCTGCTCGATGTAATTTGCAATCTCATTTATTCTCGATACGAGGGTGAGGCACTGTTGAAAAGATCACAAAATTCATGACTTGTAGTTGTCGATTGGCAAGATCGTACTGCGGGGAATTGGTTGTAAAAACTCAAGCCACAACTGCCGTGAGTTCGAAATTTTCCCAGTTAGTAGCTAGAATATCATGTAAAAGGAATACAACTGGCAACCACCGTATGAAAATTTACTTGATTTGATATCAAGCATCAAGTTTGGTTATTTTGGATAGTGAAGGAAACATCTAGAACGCTCGCTGTCAAATATTCAAAGGACAAGAGAGCCAAAATTTAAAGATGTAACGCACTCTTTCGACCTACCGCACTTTCGATCGATCGATCGCATCGATTGTGTGTGTGTGTGTGTGTGTGTGTGTGTGTGTGTGTGTGTGTGTGTGTGTGTGTGTGTGTGTGTGTGTGTGTGTGTGTGTGTGTGTGTGTGTGTGTGTGTGTGTGTGTGTGTGTGTGTGTGTGTACTTCTGTAAAACCTACTCTCTGTCTCCTCGATAAAGTCCAGTCCAAAGCTATTCGTCTCATCAATAATCCTAACCATCACAAAATCGCTCGAACCTCTTTCCCATCGTCGTGAAGTTGGAGATCTTTCCATCTTTTACAGATACTTTCACGGGCATTGCTCTCAGGAGATCAGGGATATTATTCCAGTTCCTCTGAGGCGTGTCAGGACCACCAGAAGCTCAACTAGTTCACACCCTTTCCAAGTTTCACTCGCAAATCATCAATCATCCCAAGAACATGCAATTCATGGAACGTCTTGCCTTCTTGCTTTCCTGAGTCCTAGATCAATAAACTTGATCTTATCTCTCTCTCTCTCCTCTTAGCTTGTTGCTTTCTTCATTCTTCCTTTCTTGAGGCTTTGCATAGGCCACCATAGCCTTTCCTCAACATAACCCATTAAAAAGAATATGGGGATCATCAACAAGGCTCCTGGCGCTTGCTTCCGTACAGTGAATAAGGATGGTATCATCAGAATTTCTCGCTGGCAAGCGAGCCTCCACGAAATTTGGATTCGTGCAGCTCAACTTCGGCTCAGGATGTGTTACTCAAAATCTGTGGAATCAGTAAATGCTACTGAGGCTCTTCCCAGCTGGAAAAATCTGCTCTGAAACAACAAGTACAAAAGTAATTTATTCTTGAACAATTCTGCAGCAGGAAGCAACAAACCTGGCTGCGCTGTTTTTCTGGCTTATCATTGCAAAACATCTCGATCAACTCTGAAATTTCTGCTATGGTTGAATTTGTAAACTTTATAGAGTATTCTACAATGCTTGTAACTGTCCTGCAGATTTCACAGGCTGCCTTTCTGTTTGATCGGATGCCACGGCGGTCTCGAACTGCTACGGCAGCATTTAATTTCCCAAACTCAATATTTCCTACAGAGCCGGGGCAGTAGCCAAGCTTCTTGCATACATCTCCAGGGGACAGCCTTTGCTCAATGTACTGTGCAATCTTGTCCATTTGTGCCACAATAGCAAGACACTGTTGATAAAATAAATAGTTGATCATATGCTCGTGGTATTACATGCTGCACTCTTGAAAGTCATGATAAGTCGCGGAGAAGAGAGGCGGCAAGGGGACGAAGGGACGAGGGGAAGAGAGGAAGGGGGGAAGAGAGGAAGGGGGGAAGAGAGGAAGGGGGGATGAGGGGAAGATGGGAAGAGAGGAAGGGAGGAAGGGGGGAAGAGAGGAAGGGGGGACGAGAGGAAGGGGGGATGAGGGAAAGGGGGGAAGGGGGGAAGAGAGGAAGGGGGGAAGAGAGGAAGGGGGGACGAGAGGAAGGGGGAAGAGGGAACGACTTAAGCAAACCATTCAACCATCATTCTAATGTTTCGCCCAGTACGTAGAGGGGTCCATAAAAACCAACTGGATGTGAATTACGAAGATAAAATAAGCCAAACAAGTTTGCAAAACTATTTAGAATACCAAGCCAATCAGCCGCTTTAATCAAAATATTTCCTGTAAAAACAAAATGCAAACCTTTTCGCGCTGCTCCTCTGGCTTTTTATTGCAAAACGTCTTCACCAACTCTGAAACCTGTCCGATGGTTTTGCCCGAGAACTGGATGGAGTACTGTATGATGTTTGCAACTGTTGCGCAGATTTCACAGGCTGCTTTGCTCTTCAATTTCGTTGTACGGCGCTCAGGAACTACAGCAGATTTTAATTTCCCAAATTCAATATTTCCTACAGAGCCGGGGCAGTAGCCAAGCTTCTTGCATACATCTCCAGGGGACAGCCTTTGCTCAATGTAATGTGCAATCTTGTCCATTTGTGCCACAATAGCAAGACACTGTTGATAAAATAAATAGTTGATCATATGCTCGTGGTATTACATGCTGCACTCTTGAAAGTCATGATAAGTCGCGGAGAAGAGAAGCGGCAAGGAGACGAGGGGACGAGGGGACGAGGGGAAGAGGGGAAGAGGGGAAGAGGGGAAGAGGGGAAGAGGGGAAGAGGGGAAGAGGGGAAGAGGGGAAGAGGGGAAGAGGGGAAGAGAGGAAGAGAGGAAGGGGGGAAGAGAGGAAGGGGGGATGAGGGGAAGATGGGAAGAGAGGAAGGGAGGAAGGGGGGAAGAGAGGAAGGGGGAAGAGGGAACGACTTAGGCAAACCATTCAACCACCATTCTAATGTTTCGCCCAGTACGTAGAGGGGTCCATAAAAACCAACTGGATGTGAATTACGAAGATAAAATAAGCCAAACAAGTTTGCAAAACTATTTAGAATACCAAGCCAATCAGCCGCTTTAATCAAAATATTTCCTGTAAAAACAAAATGCAAACCTTTTCGCGCTGCTCCTCTGGCTTTTTATTGCAAAACGTCTTCACCAACTCTGAAACCTGTCCGATGGTTTTGCCCGAGAACTGGATGGAGTACTGTATGATGTTTGCAACTGTTGCGCAGATTTCACAGGCTGCTTTGCTCTTCAATTTCGTTGTACGGCGCTCAGGAACTACAGCAGATTTTAATTTCCCAAATTCAATATTTCCTACAGAGCCGGGGCAGTAGCCAAGCTTCTTGCATACATCTCCAGGGGACAGCCTTTGCTCAATGTACTGTGCAATCTTGTCCATTTGTGCCACAATAGCAAGACACTGTTGATAAAATAAATAGTTGATCATATGCTCGTGGTATTACATGCTGCACTCTTGAAAGTCATGATAAGTCGCGGAGAAGAGAAGCGGCAAGGGGACGAGGGGACGAGGGGACTAGGGGAAGAGGGGAAGAGGGGAAGAGAGGAAGGGGGGAAGAGAGGAAGGGGGGAAGAGAGGAAGGGGGGAAGAGAGGAAGGGGGGAAGAGAGGAAGGGGGAAGAGAGGAAGGGGGGAAGGGAGGAAGGGGGAACGACTTAAGCAAACCATTCAACCATCATTCTAATGTTTCGCCCAGTACGTAGAGGGGTCAATAAAAACCAACTGGATGTAAATTACGAAGATAAAATAAGCCAAACAAGTTTGCAAAACTATTTAGAATACCAAGCCAATCAGCCGCTTTAATCAAAATATTTCCTGTAAGAACAAAATGCAAACCTTTTCGCGCTGCTCCTCTGGCTTTTTATTGCAAAACGTCTTCACCAACTCTGAAACCTGTCCGATGGTTTTGCCCGAGAACTGGATGGAGTACTGTATGATGTTTGCAACTGTTGCGCAGATTTCACAGGCTGCTTTGCTCTTCAATTTCGTTGTACGGCGCTCAGGAACTACAGCAGATTTTAATGTCCCAAATTCAATATTTCCTACAGAGCCGGGGCAGTAGCCAAGCTTCTTGCATACATCTCCAGGGGACAGCCTTTGCTCAATGTAATGTGCAATCTTGTCCATTCGTGCCACAATAGCAAGACACTGTTAACAAGAGCAGTAAGTGAGTTATATTCATTCAAAACTACAATCATTATCAACATCACAATTGCAATCATCAGCCTGAGAAACAATAGTTCTAGCTGCCGAACGATGCAACATCCTTTCATCTTTGAAAGTGCGAACACAAGTAGAATGCATTCGATTCTCTTCACTATGTGCAGTGCTAAATGAATCATAGTGGCTGTATTCATCAAACCGTCAGCATCATAATGACCAACATCAACGAGATCATCAGCTAATCGCAGCCATGGTAATAGTGATCAACCTCCATTGAGTATCAGGCCTTAGAGGTATGTTCGCTACGACACCACTTACTTCATCACGCGGTGGTCTTTTTTATTTCAAGATCCTTTCAACAAAATAGAAATACCTTCTCTTTTACTGCCTCTGATTTCGTCCCACAGAATTTTTCTATTGCTGCTTCAATTGACGTTATCGTTTTATTCGAGGACTCGATGGCGATCTTGACGATGGTCGTTACTGTCTGGCAGATTTCGCATGATTCTGAGTCACTTGCACCTGCTTCCCCCTTTGAAACAAGCAACATTGATATTACTCGAAAATATCATAGAGGTGAAAAGTAACAAACTGGCTCTGAATTATTTTTCTTCTGACGTTCTAGAGCAGCGGTCCTCAACCTTTTTTGCTCCACTGACCGCTTTAATGTGCGACAACATTTTCAGGGACCGGCGTTTAAGGTGCGGTGGATAAATGCAACAAGATAATACTGCATGAAAACTGTGGTGTTTTCTTAACATAATAATGAATACTAATAATGCTGTGGGTAACGTCCTCTCTGGCTGCAACACTCTTTGGTGTAATGACTCTAGACAGATGTAACATAGGATCGGGTAATTCAAACAAATGAAATATCTTCCAGATTTCGAAATAAATAAAACGGAAGTCATGTAAGGTATTAATTCTCTCTTTGCGGCCCAGTACCTAAAATGACCTACGGACCCGTACCGGTTTGGGGACCGCTGTTCTAGAGATAGCACATACAGTGAACTGTAACCTTCCAGCATCTGTCAACGGTCATATAATTGAGATATTCTCTCTGTCTGTGTTTCACACTAAATGTATTGAATTTTCAGCAGTATTTTCATATTTGCTTAGTCTAATGAATTTTTCATATCTGTTTATCAACGAAACTTAAGACAGCCAGACTCCTAAACACGTCATTGAAATATCATGAGTAGGAAACTTGCTATGTTCTGATCCTTTCAAAATTCAATGAACTTGATGCATCCATGAATTAAATAAATACCATGACAGGCATACAATCCGAGTACTCATTGATGTTGCAATTTCTTATTTCTTCTTACAGAATCAAACATTTAAACGAAATACGAAACTATCTATGTTTGTTCATCAATTATTCATTATTATTCAAAGCAGCCAAATTTGAACAAGTAGCCTTTGAACGATTATTGACTAACAAATCAGCAGAAAACTACTGCTAAAACATTTTTATGTAATATTGCAATGTAGGAGTATTGCAACATTGTAATTGCGGGAGTCAATCAATTTCCCTGCACAAGGAAAGATAATTTCTTCTATCAAGGTACCAAACACTAATTATCAGCTCTGATCGATTAAACTCGCGGGCAAAACGTCACTGCAGTAGAAACGAGGCTAACACGGGGTTCTACCTTTTTTCAAGACTCTGTAAACTTCCTATTTGACCGAGTGAAATCATGTTATATAGTCATATGAGTGTATATAATCATGCGAGTGTGCAGCTCACCAATTTTTTGTATCTGTTGATAATGACAGGTAGATCCTGTTGTGCTTCAGCAATTTTTCTCCTGGCGAATGGCAACAATGCAGCAATGGTATCCAATGCATCTTTGTGGGTTGAGGTAGCATTACATAATTTCAGCTTGATGCAAATATCACCAGGGCTTAGTCCTTTCAACACCCATTGGATTATTTCGTCAACATACGACAACACATCCTTGCACTAGTAAGAAACACGAGATGATTGAAACCTTTATGTGTGAATTCCACAGCAAACTTCATTGCTATGAATAGTTCACATTGATTTAAAGTTTGCATAAAGATTTTAACATTAAAGCATTATTTCAATAGATTTCTAAAGCTATAGTGAATTCAAACCTAACTATGGTAATGATTATGATGATTGATGAAGATTGTGATGATTATGGTCACGATTATGATGATGATGGTTAATGACGATGATGATGATTTGATGATTGATGAAGATTGTGATGACTACGATCATGATGACGATGATGATGATTTGATGATTGATGAAGATTGTGATGACTATGGTGACGATTATAATGATGGTGGTTAATGACGATGGTAATGATTATGATGATTGATGAAGATTGTGATGACTATGATCATGATGACGATGATGATGATTTGCTGATTGCAACCACTATGATTCGTTTAGCACATAATAAACAGAAATGCATACCACTTGTGATTGAACTTTTAAAGGCGAGAGGATCTTGCATAGCTCGGCAACTGCATTTATTATCTCCTTTTCTGTTTGGTTGAATGCTTGCAGAGATATTTTAATCGTATTCACGACAGTCTTGCAAACAGTGCAAGCCACCTTGCCACCAACTGGTTTCGGTTTCGGGCAGAATTTTTCCCATTTACAGATTTTTCCTGCCGAAACACCCGACTTGGTAAGAATGTAGACTTGCCTGGCAAATCTGTTCACATCATGGCACTAAAAAGCAAAGAAAATCTTTTGTTGAGTACGGGGAAAATGAGCCGGCTCCAAAAGATCATTTCTCTGACTGTTCAACCTTCTGTAGATTTATCCGATAACTGGGGTAGCAATTTTTAAGCATCGTTAGAAAAAAATCGATAGATATAGAAAGATATAGATATATTAGATAGATTAGATGGATTAGATGGATTAGATGGATTAGATAGATGATAGATAGATGATATATAGGTAGGTAGGTAGATAGATAGATAGATAGATAGATAGATAGATAGATAGATAGATAGATAGATAGATAGATAGATAGATAGATAGATAGATCGATAACAGACAGATAAATAGATAAATAAACACACAACTTCTATATCTGGTTTCTGCTACGCTCTAAATCGAGTATGCGACGCAGTTTTTCGTCAGGCTTCCAATTGATCTAAATATGCGTAAGACATGTTCAAGTTTCATTGACCGATTCACATGGCTGATTCGTTGACTTCAGATTAACCAATCGAAAGCTCTCATTCATTTAATCCATGCAAATGGGGGGTAGTAGAAGCAATCGCATAACATCCAAATTGTCTTATGTAACTCAGAATAGCTGAGAACTGCTCAATACTAGTAAATCCAATCGGGGAAATATACCCAATGGAATCTTGAACGCAATGACAGACTCAGCTTTTATGATCACAATCTCCAAGAGGAACTTGAAGCTGTGGCAGCAAGTCATAAATGTAGGGGGACTATTTAGGCCTATTAGTACCTGTAGCATCTCAAGTCTGAACGAATGCTGAAAAATCAGACATGCTTTTAGCAAGTAGACAAAATGGCCAAAACCCTTGGCTTTTTAGACAGTAGTTAGAGCTCAACATGTTTTCATGCCAAGGGGAGAAAAATCAAGGAACATTTACTGATGCCGCAAGCCCGGTGGGGATAGTTGTGGTGGATTTTTCGAAAGAATGCAAAAGCACAGGCAGGCCCTAATGGTACTTCTTCCTTGTGGCAAAGGGTTGGCTTGTAGCTTCAAATTGAACAGCCTTTGCTTGTCGTGCAGCTACCTAGATTGCAGTCGTCCGAAATTGCGAGAGTTGGCGGACGAAAGAGCATCCAATTCATAAGTTGGGTAGCTTCCCATTCTAGAATATAATGGTACGAATGAACAATGGAACTCCAAGAAAGCTGGGTAGTTTATTCCTGCCTGCAATGGATACCTGACGCCTTTAAGTCTCTCATTGAATAAACAGCCCACGGAATGGAATCCAAGAGACCGAAAGCATTCCAATAGAGATCTTGATTCTTCAAGTTACGAAACATAATTTCACCATTGAAACATAATTTCACCATTAATCTGGTGTAGCGTTTAAGCATGCGGACTCATAACGCAGTGGTTGTGAGTTGAATCCTACTGCACGTGTCACGATAAAGGCACCATTGGCGAGGAAGGCAACTGGAAACCATCTCATTAAAACCACTTCCCTAGAAAAAGCTCAGAGCCTTGTCTCTAGCTTCTGCCATGCTCGAAATTGGGTATGCTAAACACCGCTGGTGATGAAGGCAACTGGAAACCATCTCATTAAAACCACTTCCCTAGAAAAAGCTCAGAGCCTTGTCTCTAGCTTCTGCCATGCTCGAAATTGGGTATGGTAAACACCGCTGGTGATGAAGGCAACTGGAAACCATCTCATTAAATCCACTTCCCTAGAAAAAGCTCAGAGCCTTGTCTCTAGCTTCTGCCACGCTCGAAATTGGATATGCTAAACACCGCTGGTGATGAAGGCAATTGGAAACCATCTCATAAAATCAACTTCCCTAGAAAAACTGAGAGCCCTGCCTCTGGTTTCTGCTACGCTCCAATTCGACTATGCAACCCAGTTCTTTTATCAATCTGAAAACTGATTCCACATTTGGGGCAAAAGCGAAATAGAATTTGGAGCCCGTGAATGAATATTGTGATGGATAAAACTTCCATTCAGCAAGGAAAAGGAGAACCCTATTTTAATCAAGATATTTTTATCCGCTGAAATAGTACTGTGAAACTTATATCTATAACAAGCACAAAGGAGGGTAATCATCATGATTCGAGGTAGTCGCCGCTATCAAAATTGTTGCTGGAGCAGGTTTCCACACACCTATGCATTCCAGGCAAAGTAGGCCATTTGCAAAGCCAAACATTTATTTAAACAATTTCTAAATCAATTAATGACAGTAATTTTTCGTTGTGTTTCTCAGTTTGGTTGGGCTCAACACGTGCTTCTCAATTCAATAAGCTGGGTGATGGTGGTTTAGATAACCCAAACATTCCAAATGGACAGACGGACTTACGTGTAATCTCATCAATGTATTTGGCTTACAAAAGGCGTGCCACAGCAAAAGCGTAGCGTTAACCTTTATTGAGGAGAGGCTCAAAATTCGCTTCTTGACCTTGTGAACCCTTTTGCATCAGCATCAAACTAGTGGATAGCCTTATGGCGGATTTCCACGAGGCGAATTGTTCAGCGAATTCGCCGCGAAACTGAACTAAGCATGCGCAGTTTGAGTAATTTGCTTTCACAGTGAGCGCTTGAAAAAGTAGAAACAAATTCTACTTTTTCGCGGCGAAAAGTTTCGCATGTCGCTTTGAACCAATCAGGGATGCAGGAAGCAGTGCACATGTCTCTTGCTTTCCGTGATTGTGTTGCAGGATCGTTCAGGCGAAAGAGGCGCCAAAATTCGCTTCTAGGTGGAAATGGAAAAAAAATATTCGCCAAATAAATTGTCGTGGCGAAAAACTTCGCTGCAACGAAATTTTCGCCTCGTGTTCCCGGCAAATTCGCTGAATAATTCGTCTCGTGGAAATCAGCCTTTAACCTCTATTCTACAATGACTCAAATTGTTTTGACACTTAGAACTGCCATTGAGGTAACATAACGCCTGAGGCGCACAAATTTTCACGTCCCTCTTGCAAATCTGTGCCCATGTTGTCAGTTAAACAGTGCTAGACTGTCCCCAGTATATTGTTGACAGCCGTTGACTTCAACAACAAAAGACCGCTGAATTAAGACATGTCTTCGTTGGGGCAAATTGTTCATCCTCTATAAAATTTTACCCTCTTCCGTAATTTGGCTTCCTCGCAGTCGGCACGGGCAAAAGTAAAGGAAAAAGATACAAGGGGTACAGAGAGGCGGAGGTCTGATAATTGGCCTATGAATTTTATAGAAACCTTTATCTCAAGCATAGCAGACAGCTAGCGACAGTAAGTAGAGTGAGCCTTCCAATTACACTCAACGCCTATATTTTTTTTTGAAACTTCAATTTATTAAGCATAATTTAAATCTACAATTATACACCTCTCTAGTAACAGGTAGTTTAAAACTGGCTATCTGCTTCGATACAATGATAAAGGAAATTAATAACGAAAAACGGTTGACATGAATATGAGATAATAGAAAGAAAAAAATTAAAATAGTTAAAAATCTAATAATTCCGGATCAGGCCACGATTTATTCCTCCTACAGAATACTTAGTATGTACACCTAATAGCGATGCTCACGACTTTCTCTATAATGTGATTTTGCTGGTTTTGGTCTAAATTGAAATCCTTAAGCATGGAAAGAGGTGAGTCAGAAGAGGAACCCAAAATTCCTGAAGCACTCATCGAAATATTTACAAATTTGATGTCGGGGCATGTAAAATTGAGGTCAGTAATGAGGGCTTTGTATTTCATTGCTTTGCAGTTGCTGTTTATTTGCATATTGGATTCGAGCCCTATAGTAAGTTCAATAATGTAAAGAGAAGAGTTTTTGTAAAAACGATCATGGCAGTAAATAGGTATCTTTAGTTTGTGCATAAGACTCAAAAGCTGAAAGTCCCTGGGCTACGAGTTTTCACGCATAACCAAAGTACCAGTGCAATTGATAAGTCAGGTTTCCTTTCATTTTTTTATTTGTTAATGCAGGCTGGGTATACAGCTGATGTGGGCATTACTGCTCGTGCCATTTGAGCTACTCATGAGCACTCTCTTTGGAATCAAAAGAAGAATTCAATGAAAGCGGCCATTTTCAGACATTTGAACTCGATGATAAAAATGATGATAATCTTCCATATCTCTACAGGTTAAATTGTCAGTAAGAAAATTACTGTTATCAGACAAACCGCTTCGAGATTGATTGTGGAAAGAGATCAATTGAATGATCCAAGTACTGCTTGTCGAGTACTTGAGTTATGATTATCATCATTAAAAAAATGCTTTAGGAGGGTGGCCCTTCACCCATAGCTGTTCCAAGGGGCCCTCCATTCGAATACAAAACACTGTCAGAAAAATGCTCAAACCCTAATTCCTGTGTTCTGTTAAATGCGGGGACAAGAAGACTGACAGCTCACCTACTTGCACGGTCTTCCGCGGTTTCCTTCTCCCGAGATACTAATGCGCTTTTCGGTAGGAACTTCGCCACCCAAATGTTTTGAGCACGCACAAACCTGACAGCGCAATGACAAGTGCAAAAAACTCTCAAAGACAAGCGAAAACATGGATATTTTGCGTTTAGAATCATTTCGCGAATCGATTATCGCTAATTATCGCTCAATAACTGAACAAATACACTTCAATGTTGCTGTGGACATGGTTCGCTGAGAGCTTCGCTTTGAATCGTTGCATAAATTCAGTCTTTTTTAGGCCATGATTCGACGTTTCATACTCTGGTGATTGCCGGACTCTTTGCTACGAAATCACGGCCCTGCATGTCTGAAGTAAGGGTTTTTCTATCCCATTGTTGAGCCTAACGTCGCAGACTTCTGTGCAGAATGACTGACAAGATGAACTGTGGACACGGGGGCAATAAGACAATCAAGTGATCAAGTGATTCTAACCTCTGCCCCCGCTACAACATTGTGTAAGAGTCAGAATGAATCGCAACTAAATCGAGCTAGCGCTTAACCCGTCTTCACAGCTGCACCCAAGGAAGTGGATCACTGTAATTTCACTATTTCTTTCCGTTCTTAACGGTGGGAGCAAACTTGGCACTCACAATGAACTGCTTACGAAATTCTCGTGTCAGCAAGCAGAACTAGGAAAAACAAAAGTTATTGCGTACCCAAGTGAAATCCCATTGAATAAATGGCTAACGTGCTATGTTGAGATTTAATCTTTCAAAAAAGATTTGAAAATCTTTGAGTCTCCGCGAAATGATTAGGGTGACCTGGCAGCTTTTAGGCAAATGAGGATCGCTGTTGTAAAGTGAAACATACCTTAATATTTGAATCATCACAGAATTCCCTTGCTTCTTGTTTCAGGTTCACATTGGTCTTTCCTTTCAAGCGGTTCGCAAACGCCACACAGTTGCTATAACAGTCAGGCGTTGCGTCTCGCTCAGCGGCTAATACCGTAGTGAGGAAAAGGCAAGCTGCAACGGAAATTGCCTTCATTGCGGAGGTAATCTTTGACACTAGGAGATTCGTTGTATGCAGCTGGTATTTATAGACCGAAACAACATCATGTGACAAATAGACCACTGACCTTGGGTATTGAAGAAAGCAGCCATGAGGTGTAAATATCGGACCACCGGATACCGACTCTGATCACACTGCAACAGCGCAGGCGCGCGTGCGTTTTTCTTGTTTTAGAAACGTCCTCTTCTATGTCTTGGCAGTGGACTGCCCCAGGCTAGACTGGCACAAACCGATGATATGCCATCTTCATTGTGACCCCTAATTCCGTTTCTTGGGTAAGGGGCCGAACGCCAAGCACTCGTCATTGGGATCCCTACATCCAGAAATGTATAGATAGGAAAATAACAAGGGGGCTCCATGAACAGAATGAAGTTGCTATGTACCAAATAAAATCAAAGGGAAATTATCATCTCAACATGTGTTCCTTTGAGAGCAATGGATTATTGGAAAAACAATAAGATTAAGCCAGTAAATGAACAAGAACACATATGGCTAAAACCCCCCAAAATTTTTTTTCATAAAATCATAACAACTAGGAGGGTTAAAAGTCCCAAGAATCATTGAAAAAACTAGGGGGTTGAGCCTTTCCAGAGCCCCCCTGCTACGTTGCATTGCCTGCCTCGCTCGTGAAAACGAAAACATAAGGCTAACGGGGAAAAACGTTACTGTTTCTTTAATTATCTGCATGTTGGGATCGCTTCTACTAAAGGTTCTCCTTTCTGGGTCTAGACTTGAGAACGATAAAACGTGCTTCAAAGACTTCTTAGCATATTTTCTTCATACACGTTCGAATCCGCGTTTATTCTGTGTACAACCCGTATTTCGTGTACAGCATTGAGCCCACTAGCCACAACGTCATGTTTTGTTGATTGAAACTTGCTTATTCATCACGTTGCGTCCTGTTGTTTTAAGTTTTGCTCGTGCTGTTATCATGCTTCACAGTTTTCCATTTTTTGTATTTTATGTTCACATTGAATCAGAAAAAACGAAATCTTTTATGAATTCTTCTCTCAAGATCTAACAGGTTATGGTGGGCCCAGGTAGCTGAGGTATTTTTTTTGGAATCTTCTTTGTATCATTTCTTGGTCCAGTAGAGTATAATTAAATCGATAAAATGGCCACTGGTGAAGATTGGATGTCTGAATGCTACTGCCTCGTCCTTTTCGCCGACTATATCCCGTCGTTACAGGGTATCTACCGAAACTTGTATCTTGCATTAATCAATACATTGTCATGCACATTGGGAATACTGATCCCTTTGACCTCGGAATCTAGTAATACATAAATTCAATCAATTGTCATAAGATACGCTGTAGTCCGCACAGCCAGTAAAGGAGAAGGAGACGTGGCAGGATTCAAGGGTTTCTCTGCGGAGGACTTATGAAAGGATAATCTGGCAAATCTTCCTAAGTTTCATCAACCTTTCCATATAAAGCTTCATGGTGGCGTTGCCTTTACTCGTATTTTAAGGGACAAGTGCATTTAACGGTGATGGGTGGAAGATAATGTCAGAACTTGTAATCAAAAATACTCTTAATCTAACAAGACTGTAAAATAGGCTTTTTTCTTTATCCAATGTTACTATCCAAGAAGTTGCCATTGAGTTCAACGGACACTCATGTCGTATCACTATTCACGGAGAGCATTTATCATAGGACAAAAGTTTGGTCAATTCTACAAGTTGAGCACTGTACTTAAAGAGGAAGCATATTTCATAGGAAAGACCACTAAAGAAGAGTCTATGGATCGGTGGCATCGGCGTTATGGTCATTTAGGATACTTTAATCTAAAATGCCTCAACGACTGATCATAAGCCGATGGCATGACGGCAGGTTCAAATGCAGATGCCCCCCCCCCAGCTGAAAGCAAAATCGAAATTCATTCCTAAAGAAACCGGAGTCTGAAATGTTAAGTTTACTGATGAATATTATAAGTGCATATTGTGTTCTCTATGAAGAGGATGTGAAGTGTTTTCAAAACAAAATAATATCGTTCTGATGGAATTTTCGGTTGCAAAGCAATGGTTCATGTACCTGCCGAGAAGCAAAAGTGCAAACTTGACAAGCGTCAAATTGCATCCAATTTTCTAGGCTACCCCGGTGGTAGCAAAAGATACAAGCTATCCAATTCCGAAACGAGAACTATGATGGAAGTAATGATTTGTCATTTTTTGAATATGAATTTCCGAAAGTGGGACATTCTGCTAGCCCGGACATATTTGATGAATATTCTGATTTCATTTGGTGTAAATATGATGGCGATTTGAAAGTAAAAGTTCCTGAAAGCCAACCTGCTCCAGATCGAGCTATTCAACATGACCTTCTTGATGCAACCAGTTAGCGATTTCGACGTGAAAAAAACACCTTATCGATTTGGTGATTTCACTGCAGAGACTGGTTGAATTCCATAGAAAATGCCAACATGATGGCACCTGGCACAGACGAACTATCGAGCTATGATGGAGCCACATATGGAAGGAATGGTGAAAATGGAGGATGAAGCCATTCAGGAAGAGATGGATTCTCTAAGCGAAAACCGAACCTGGGGGTTTGTTGATCTTCCTGAAGAAGGAAATGTCGTCTTGAGCAAAATGGATCTTGGAGGAAGAGCGTGGTGTCCATGGTGAAGACAATAGCTATGAATCTCGTCTTGCTGTTTCCGCAACAAGGCATTGATCATGATGATATATTTGCCCCAGTTGCCAAACACGATTCCATACGCACTGTTCTGGCAATCACAAACGACCTTGACCTGGACATACACCAAATAGATGTTAAAGCTGCCGTTATAAATGGAAAGCTAGATACAGATATTTACAGGAAACAGACAGAAGGATTTGCAGGCGATCCAAGCAAGATTTGTAAGCTGCACAAGAGTATATATGGTCTTAAGTCTTAAATAAGCAGCTCATTGCTCAACTCCAATGGAAACTGGCAAAGCTTTTGGAAAGTTATCTACCACCGATGAGCAAGTGACGCTTAAATATTACCAAGCTGCTATCGGATCGGATCGGATCGGATCACATGCTTCGATAGGGACTCGATACAATTGTCTATTGCAGGCTATGAAAAACTCACGTGTCTAAACCGCAACAAAATAATAGCTCAAGTTTTGTTGATTCATATTTATCTAATCGTCAAGCTATCTTCTGTTCTTCGTACTTTTACTCGTGCTGGTACCAATATTTACAGTCTTCACCTTGTGTTTTCTTTTTCATATTGAATCACAAAAATCGAGTTCTCTTATTAGCGCCTCCGTCGAGATTTAGCCTGCCATCCGTAATTACAAAGATGCCCAAACAGTACGATTATTATAGGATCACAAAATCTTACAATCGTGAAAATAGACTTATTGCTATCGATCGAAGACCTGCGGGCTACAAAGTAAAAGTTAATTTTTACCTAAATAAGCGATAGGTTTCGTTGAGGGAAAGCGCGGGTTGGCATGCTGAATTTCAACATAAAGACAACTGCTTCTACAACATTCATTTTAATAATTGTAAAGACATTCCTTTCGTCCTTTTTTAATTCTTCTCTCCTCCCCCTTTATCCTTCACTTCCATTGTCTTCCTCTTCTTTTACATGTCCCTTGACTATAGTTGTTTGCCTGTTTCTATGTCACGCCTCCTAGTATGCGTCTGGACAACCGTAGTTCCATTTCCGCACTTTGGATCTTTCTTTTGTTGTAGTCAGTTGGCCTACTCGTCAGAGCTTAGCCTCTTGGACGTGACGACGAAATTAAGCTCGATTCTCCGCCTCCCTGCTAGCCCCAGCCGTCCTACTGTCCTCCCAACCACTCCTCGGTATGCCTCTTCTCCACTTGCCATCAACTCTCGCCTCCGTCACTCTCTTCTCTAGACCATCCTTTTCTTTAATGGAGTATTTATCTGAACATTGTCTCCATTGTCCATATTACTGCTGATGACTCAAGTGTGGAGTCGAAATGTCTTTACCAGTTAACTGGAAAATCTTGTTAATAGTTAAGGAGAATGTCTTAACGGCACCATCAACTTTGAATGCTTCATGATTATGTTATCTTACCAAGATTATCAAAATGGCTGCTGTAATGATCGCTGTCTTTACGTTGGCGATCAATCACTGTAGAAAATATCTTAATCCGTAGTCTCCGTGTTTCCCAACTAATCGTAAAATACTTATTTCTAGCATGCAAGGTCATGCTTCTACAAACAGCTACCGATATTAGCAACACAACACGCATGAAGCAAAATTAAGAACTATGCAAATAGAAGGTTTCCACACGGTGCCTCTGTGCACCGCTGTGCAGCATCAAAAAGGAGTTCGGCCTCTTACTCGGTACGAGGGTATTCAATAGAATTCAGTTTAATTGTTCTAATAACAATTTGCGAATCAGAAAGGACAGCAGGACTATCATCATCCGCATAGTTTGAATGAGATTTATGGTTAAAGAATTATTTTTCATTTTTTGGCAAAATAATTTAACCATACAAGAAACAAGAAAGTCGTTTTGTCGTTTTGCAGCAGAAAATTGGACGCCATTAAATCAATTTGCATCAACATGAACTATCCCAATTTGAAATATGTTGCTTAAAGATTTCCGCCTTCCAAGGAAATTTAGGAATAGTATGTTGGCCCAAGAGTAAGACGGTTTGCCTCAACCTCCATAGAGAGACATTTCTTGCTTCCTAGTCTTGCGAGATCACGGAGGCAGCGAGACGGTGAGGCGCGCTGTTGTCTGACTAGCTGTCATGAAGATGAATACATGCTTACATGGAAACACAACAATTAGCTAAATTTGCCCTAATTCGTCACTGAAAATAAAACAACAGCAAATGCTAGCTTAGGAATCGATGGTAGATGACTAAGTAAGCGCTTGTTTGAAAGCATCAGGAAAATGGCACAAAAATGAAAATGTGGACATGCGGAGACAGATAAGGTAAGAAAGCTGAGGTCGCTGCCGAAGTTTCTTTAATTTCGAAAAGTGAGGGTGTCTCCTTAAGGTGGATCTCCACTAGACAATATTTGTGACGATCGTCATGAGAATTCGCGACGACACATGCGCAGTGGCAAAAGATCAACTTTTCTGACGAAACGTCTGACGATTTTGGTTCTGACGAAAAGTTAAAACGGTTGATGAGGATATATATTCGTCAGAACTAAAATCGTCAGACGTTTCGTCAAAAAAGTTTATTTTTTGGCCCTGCGCATCTGTCGTCGCGAATTCCCTTGATGATCGACACAACAATCGCTTAACTGTGATCCACTTTCAGATCTTGCTAGCCCAATGGCTGCACAGTATTTTGCATTTTACTGTACCGAAAATTCTAATTTGATTAAGGCAAGAGTGAGGACTGAGACGCAATGCCGCATATTCAACAATGGAGACATTCAGATGTGTGGACTCAGTTTATGCGACTTGTCAACAGTCAGTAAAATTGCTTCTAAAGTACCAAATTCTTAATATACTCTGACTGAAATCACTGCTCAACCGATGACTCGGAGAGGAATGCAAAAGCAAGAACATCGAAACATCATTATTCCTGGTCCAGTGGACAGTTCAATTGGTTGCAAGGTCCACCAACAAAAACATCTACGATCTTTTTCCCTCCTTCCAGGACCTTGTCGGCAACTAACATTGGCTATCATGTTTCTAAGACTAACACGGTCACCGACCTATCATAAAATCCACACCGCACTACAACCAGGAGCCAAAGCTAGTCCCTCAATGTGCTTCAGATTTCAGACTTCAACTTTGTTTTTGCCGTTGATCTCCCCTTCCAGCACCAGCCTCTGTAAACCTCCTTTCCTCTCTACATGTCCAACACGCCTTAATGTCTTCTTCTGATCGTCAGCAACAAAAATTTTCTTTATCTACAAGCACGATCAATTTATCTGATAGCAAAGTCATATATCAGCACGAAATGCACTGAATTCACTAAAGCTCCGTTGCTATGAATTGAATTCGATTGTACTGACAGATTTATATGCAGCAACAGTGGCACCGTATGATATCGGCCTGAGTAGGCCAATTCCCAACGCTGAGGGGTGTAGCTTCAAATCATGTACGATTAAAAGTAGAAGCACCATCGGAATGAGTACTCAGAAGTACTGTAATTCTGAGGGCACAAGCAGTAATGCCGCAGGCCCACATCAGCTGTATAGCTGCCACATACCCGGCCTGCGTTAAAAAATAAAAGTTCCTTGCTAAAGATGATTGGAAGCCATCTCGGTCCCCCAAAGAGAGCTCGGAGGCCCGTCTGTGGTTTCTGTTTCCCTCCAATCGAGAATGTAATGCAGCTGCTTACACTAGCAGGGACTGCGATGTCTATTAAACGTTTTAGAGACATCCTTCTTACTGATTTGACAACCACTCCACGCCGAACAACACAGGTCGTGGCCTTCCACTCATATCAAGGTTTACATAGAGAATCAGATTGAGATAACACCCAATGAGATAAACTCAAGAATGAAAGCTGCACCCTTCGAGTCCTTGGCAATCAACTCAATTTTCATCACTCCTATTGCGAATCATTGAAATACTTCTTGTTTCCAAAGAGGTCTCCTGAATGATTCTCGCTCATCTTTAAGTTTCTTCCATACCTTGCGAAACCACTTTGTCATTGAAATTCTCGTCTCTATTGAATCGGTGTCACAATTTCCCTTCCAAAGATTGGTTTCTTCATGGTGCCATCTTTCAACATTTCCAGCAACTTTTTTTTTCTCTTTTTTTATATTCTCATAAAATTTAAGATGACAAACAATTAGAATACAAAAGCAAAGGGCGCATGGAAATACATGACAACCCTAAGCCAGCAACTTTCATCCTGAGCAAGCATCTGTCCAAAGCCAGCTGATGTTGGATTTACGTATTTACATTTTCATCGACCCAAGCAGATTTCTGACAAAATGGATCAACTTATTGATGATGCTTGACAGTTTAAACGGCTCAGACTTCTTTCATCGTAAAATCACAGCTGGCTTAAATCATTGCTCGCCATCTGAACTAACATAAGCTGAACAGCTGCTTGCATCCCATCAATGCCATGAATTGGTTGAGAATTCCAGCCTGAGAACACCTAGGAAGCACGCATGTTGCTTCCTGATCGCAAAAAATGGACAATGATACCTGAGCCTTGCTGTCTCAATTACAAGGAGACCAACTTTAATATTCAATTCAATTCTGCTACAAGTACTACTTCTATGTCAACACAAGTCACTTAAAATCAGTAAGAGTTACGAACAAATTCTGATGTGTTGTTACAGAATTTCAAGGAGAAACTCTCTTAAGAAGTATATCTAATAAGGAGAGACGTTCCCCTTTTGGTGCTATTGTTTTTCTGGAAAGATTAAAACGCACAAGGCTTACATTATGGTTCAGGGTGGCTATTTTTTAAGTTCTCTAAATGAAAATTTATAAGATGATTTTCTCATTTCCCTTGGCAACTCATTCCATAGCTAGGCCCCCATAGCCTGGCCACCAGAAATCTAATTGAGCCTAAACGGTATCGCACTGTATTTTACCAAGTAAAGATCGCCATTGGTGATGTTGTCTTTTTGTGTTGTTATGCAACATTTGAGTTAAATTCCGCAAATGATTTTTTCCGCTTTGTTTTATAGCTTTCCTTAAACTCACATGATGCTCCTGAATTTTCCTCTGCTGTCATTGCCAGAGTGGTGCCGTGGCATAGTGGTTAAACATGCGGATTAACAACACAGGGGTTGTCAGTTCGATTCCTCCATGTGCCACTTTTAAAACGCTATTGATGAGGCAGGCCACGGGAACCATCTCATGAATTCCATTTCCCTAGAAAAAACTCAGAGCCCTGTCTCTGGTTTCTGCTACGCTCGAAATCGAAGATGCAACGCAGCAGTCATTGTCAGCAGCATTTTCCTCTCTGGCTATCCTTTGAAGAAGATTGCATGGTAATTCTTAATTCTTTGAATCATTCACAGCTTTCAAATTAAGTTTTGATGCACTTCCTTCTTCATTAGCCTGTTCTATTTTTGCTAGTAAGGCATTGGTAATATATTGATATCAAACCGCCCATAAAAATTTCACAGTATTTTATCTGAGCGTCTATCATGAAAGAAAGCCTAATCAATTGTATGCAAATGACTTCTTTCATATCAGTACGTATTTCTAAGAGGAGTCATTTTCCAAATTTCTCCTGCTACATAGGTAGTCAGTAACGGTTTATCTCGAAAAGAGGCTCCCGTTTTTTTGCTTATCCAGTGAGTCAAAATTTTTCATTTTTTTTTATAAGAACATGGAAGTTTCAAGGCTAAGTTTGAATTTTATTCTGCTGCTGTGTCATTCAGCCGGTTGCCGGCCGCTTGTGACATTGATAACAAAGCGTCGGCAGGAAGTACGGTCGATAGCTATTTCATGTAGTTCGTGCATGCTTTCCTTCGTTGCTGCCATCATAGTCTTCGCCCACATTGTTCTAGGTCTTCCCTGTCCTCTGGAGCCTTCCACGCTGCTCGCCATGATGGTATTCTTGAGACTGGTGCCATCTCGGCGCCGAACGTGACCGAAGTAAGACCAACGCTGCTGTTATCTTGTTATTATCTTATCTTGGTTATTCTACTGATAAAAAATCATGAAATCTGGTGGGAAATCTCTCAAGGGTGCTGTTCTTTCATGCTGGCCTTTTCTCCAACAGCATAGAGAATCGTTGACGAGATTCAAACGTACTACTTAAACCCTGCTATAGAACGAAGAAATATGCAGACATGTATGATTCAGTTGCATTCACTGGATGATATCTTGCCGTATTGCCCCTTGCGAAACATACTGTATTTTGCGATTATCCCCACGTCTTAACTCTCTCTTCTTCGGATCTTCAGCTCTTCGCCATCTAATCCACGTGTAGTAGGATTGCACTACGTAAGCTAATGACATGATAACTATCATTGCACATGCGCACTGTAGATAGTATAAAAGCTGATTTTGAGTTAGTTGGACTTATATTGAGAATGAAGTGAGTTTCACTGACTCGAGGCTTCGAAATTCTTGAGCTCTACCACGCATGAACTCTGTCCCCTAAATAATCATTCATCCCAAGAACATGCAATCTACAGAGCTCCTTACCTTTTTCTTCCTTTCCCGAATCCTAAAACTTGCTATCTTTCAAATCTATGATTAATAAACTGGATATAAGCTCCCTCTCCTCTTGGCCTTACGCCAATTTCCATTCTTCTTTTGCTAGAACTTTGTGTAGGCCACCATTGCCTTTTCTCAGCGCAGCTCATTGAAAGAAGTCTTCATTGCTATCAAAAAGCTAAGAACTACATTTAAATATACCTAAATCGCCTGTAGCTGCCATAGGTAGAAAGGACACCTATGGCAGCCACTTACAATGATTATACAACACCATTTCAATGAAGAAAGAATAAACAAGCAAAACAAAGAGAAGAAGGAAGAATCTTAACTAGATGTCTAATCTTAACTAGATGTCTCAAAAGAGACTCCCGCTCCACTCAGTCTTAAGCTTTAGGCCTCTTCTCCCTACCATCTTGGAACTGAAATCCACATATTCTGCTTTTCCTATTTTTCAGTAAATTTACATCATGGCACTAATAACTGTCAATGCTATGGAAGTTGGATCCGATGAAAGCTTTTTCAGATCATAGATGCCTGTTTTTGCAGAGAGACATGTTGAGAAGAGTGATGAGTGGTGGTTGGGACAGTCTAAATGACAGTGGTACCGTTAAACAACACTTACTTTGACGTATTTAATCGTAATTCAGAGTCTACGATCAATTAATATTATTTCCGTTTTATGAAAATCGACCAGATTTCATTAAAACCACCTATCGGAGATAATCCTAACAGAACGGAATGCAACGTAATTCAACGTATTTCATCGGAAGAAAGCAAACAATTTTGTTTCTTCCGACAAATACGATAATTACGTTCGATGAATTATATGAAAATCAGAAATGCGTTGAATACGTTAGCATATTAAAATACGTTGAAATACGGTAGCAAAGTCTTAAAAAGCATATCTCTCGTACTGATAAATGCACATCTTGATTTCGAAATGGCAGACGAGCAGGATGAGCGCGAAGGAATTGCTGATTTTATGGATATGATTCAAGACTATCCAAGTATTTACAATCGTTCCTCTAAAGACTTCAAAGACAAGTTCAAGAAAGAGAACTGCTGGAAAGCTGTTGCCGAGAGGGTAATTGAACCGGTTGATGTCGTCAAGAAAGGTACGAGAACATTAGGACACAGTTAGGAAACTATTTGAAGAAAAGGAAGGGCATATCTGAAGCTGGCACTACGAATATCATTCCGATAGATCAAAACTTTGAACGTTGATGTGGTCGAAGAATTTCATCGTTACCAGACCAAATTCTGGAAACTCTAGGAGAAAGCAGATGATTACAAAAAGCAATATGGAACTTGCTGAGAGCGATGATTATGAGGATAACAGTAATGGCAGCAACGATGACACCGAAGAGAAAAGTGAGATCATATCTAACGATAGCATTTGGAGCCAGGCCCATCCAGGGGAAGAAGATGCAAAAGAATGTAAAATTGAATCACAGTATCAAAGAAGGAAAGCAGAAAAATTCAGCTTGAAAAACTGATCTGCAGAAGCATTGGCTTCATTGAACTCAACATTGTCAAAGCCACAGCAGGAAAAAAGAATTTCAGATGTACATCAACTAGATTAAGATGAGTTATTTGCTTTAAGTTTGGGATGCCGATTTCAAAAGTTGGATAGCAAGCAGAAAGCCCTGATGCGCAATGGCATTGAGAGGTTATTTCTGGAATTAGAGGTTGGCAGTAGAGGTTTTGCTCTTTCTCCACACCAATCATTCTTTCAATCATCCTTTCATATATCCTCAGTTCCTGAGTGAGTGCTTGAAAGTGGCCGTACCGCTTGCGTTCTTGGAAAATTTTCCGAATCCAAAATCTCCTCTTCCTATATTTTTTCCGTGTAAGCAAAAGTCTCTTCGTTCCCAAAAGGGCTATAATAACTAACAAGTTGCATTGTAGCATTAGCATATGATTTACTTCGCCTGACATAGTATATGACCTTCCTCTTAGACCCTTGTCTTATTTGCCGCCAAATAATTTAAGATTATGCGCCATATTTGTATCCAAAGACCACATGTTAACGTAGTTAAGTGATCGTGTCCCGTCTTTTCCGGTGGAATTACGAGAGAAATGAAGCGAGGCTGAGACATAAAGGGCAACCAGCCACAGAAAAAGCCAAGCCAAACCATCTTAAGAATCTGCAACTCAAACAAACAAACTTTGAGAAAATGAGCCTTTTAGGCAATGGCAGTTTCTAAATATTTTTAATGGAAGCTTGAAACCTTGATCCATAAGATGATTTCAATATTTGAAAAGTTCCCATTATTATGCTGCATCCAGCTGTCTGTTTTGTTCAGATTGATCACGTCAGAGCTTATCTGGATACATTTTTGCTTTGCTTTTGTTGCTCTTATTCCTAAGTTAATTTATCTAGGAAACCTGCATTCATCCAATATTCCAATATAATTGGCTTTTTATTAAAATAATGTCAGGTTTGTCATGTTTTGAAAATAAATCTGCCTGGCCAAGGTGCAGCACCCATAAGCCTCCCTTATCAGGGTTGCGAAATCACACCACTGCTGCCTTGCGGTCTACCCGTTCTGGGAAAGGCTAGGGGAGTAAACCCAAACAGAAAATCAGGAGCTGGAGTTCCGAATGTGGTTTGGCAAGTTAATGCCACTCTGGCATCTCCTGCGAGGCTGTTGATGCCCAAGCAGTATCGACAATCGTTGTTCCCTTGGATTCACCGGCGGCGTTGAGAGGGGAGGCTCGCTGCCTGGACAACAGCTTGTCTTCCACACACACCCTGCCCAGGCTATGTAGCTCCACTGGAGATGACGCTCCAGTGCCGCTTCTCTATCATCTCATGCAGACGGAAGAATGCTGACAACGACGACGACGACTTCTCCAATGGCATCCAAGCTAACGTCATTAGAATTTATCATAGCAGGGATATTATTTTACTGGAACTGGAAAAGCAAACTTGTAAATGCGAACGTGGTGAGCTTTTATGAAGCAATGAAAAAGCTGAGAAAAGAAAAAAATTTGCTCAAATCTAAGAATATCTTTTGGATTCAATGCTATGGTGATGAAATTGCCATGCTGCATGGTGTAGCAATATGCATAGCAAATAGGAGGGTCTCGTCTCCTTAGTCTATCTAATTTGATGGCTAATTTTTAGGTATGTTGCTACATTCTTTAGATCTTAACTGCTATTTCTTACGCGAGTTAGTATCTACATTAAATGTTTTGTAGAAAAAGAAAACTTTAATTTTAATAAAACGATTTTGTGGTCAGCGGAAACAATTGGTCATAACTCCAAACGAGGCGCAGCCAGATTCCCATGTTTTCAAGATGGCAGCCGTCGAAGAAGACCTCTTCGCCGTGTTTGAAAATAGCGGTTCATCTAAGAATAAGCCTAAAGGAGCAGATTGTGAAATGATCGGGGCTGTCAAAAGATCAGATCGTGAGCGCAATGATAAGGAATGCAAGGTTTCTAATGATGAACGTTTCGTCGGTAGAGAAGGAGAATCCTTGTTGAACCCTCCAACAGCAGCAAAAAGACAGAAGCTTGAAGATCCTGAATTAGAGTTAGAAATTCTATTCAAAGTCTTTTAAGGGATTTTTATTCAAAGTTTAATAATTTTCCTATTAAGTAGATTCTGTTTATTGTTATGTTGTCTTGTTATGATGTAGGTTATGGTCGCAAGTCTAGAGAGCATGCTATCAAAACGTATCCTTAAACAATGCAGCTCTCAAATTTTGATTAATCCGGGATCCTGCTGTGTAATTTTGCTGGAGTCATTTTTCAATTAAGTGATATAAGCTCTAAGTAGGTTCTGCAATGTTATACAGACCAAAAGTGAAAGCTGTGTGTTGTGATGTGTTGAGAATACATTCCTTGCATGTTCAACCTTTACTTTATCTCTGCTTTCTCCCTTCCTTGCGCTGCTGCTTTCTTCTGGTTTCTCTCTTAAATGGCTTACCACAGATCTGCTTTAAGTTTGTTCAATCCATTAAGCAATTGGCTGCCAATTGATTGTCCAATTGCTCTGCCTATTAATACCGCCCTCATTTGCTTGCACTTGAAACTCGCTCTAGATCTTGAATGTTTAGAAATTTTAAAGAATGGGCCTACCCATCGTATTGTTTTGAGTAATTTTCTACAAATAAGCTCTGCCGTGTCTAACCTGATACCTTTTTCTTTAACTTTAATGATAAGCTCTATGCATTTTTCTAAGGTTGCTGGATATACCTCAAGTGGAAGTCAGAAATGTGGAAACAGTTGAAGCATGCACACATGAAGTGTGTACATTTTGCCATTAATTCAAATTCATGTTGTGTCATCATTTATGATTTTTTATTGTTTCTACCTAGCAGCTTAAGGTAGATTTTTGGGACACTGGGGGCTTTGCTTGTCTAGAAGTACTATTGGTTTCCTTGATGCCCAGGATTAAGGATGTAGTAGCATTTCTTACTCTAAGTCAAACTCAAGTGTGAGGTGGGGGCCGAATCACTGACTGCAGAGCATGACAACCACCTTAACCACATTTTTGTTCATGACACAAATCATTTTAAGTCATCAAAGTCACTGTTGCTCAACTTTGGCAAATCAGATTCTATGTTTTGTAGGACGGCATTGTTATTTTCATTGTCAATTAGTTAATCATTCCTGGTACTCCTTTATTTCCATTTTTTTAATTTTTTGCCAATTTTTGTTAATTTTTTGTTCTCTAACTTTTTCTGCTTAAGGCCCTTCCATTGTCCGCAAGAGTCGCCCTTCAATTTTGGTGACTGCCTCTTTCAAGTTTGAACCCTTCTCATTTGCATCATGGTCCCTTGCATACAGTGGAACTGCCTTCGTCATTGTGATGCCCATTTCTGTTTTACTCTTCAACCCCCTAGAGGTAGACTTATGCTGTAGCAGGGCTATGAAAAGTGTCCTTAAAAGCACAATCTTAAATCTAAAGAAACCAAGGTTCTTGTTACGATTTTGTTTGTAATTTTCAATTCAAAGAGGCATACTCTTTTGCAACACTGAGTTGAAAAAAGCATCTGTCTACTTGCTCTGCCTGTTAGATTCAAGACATACTTTGATTATTCATTTTCTTCAAGGTTGTAATTCCTGCTGGCTGTGAGTATATACCACTGAAGAAAACAGATGAAAAACCTGCTAAGGTAAGTTTATAATGTATAGAAACATTATTTTTAAAGTTTTCAGTATCCAGCTTCAATTGAGTAATAGTTTTTGGAGAAATTTAAATTTTACTGGTAAAGAACAGATGCATGATTTGATTACACTGGATTCACTAGTATATGAAACTCTGGCTTATTCAGAATGTCACTTTGAAATTTATACCCATATTTAGACCCCTGCATATTCAAATGGGAAATAGGTAAAAAATCAGTCAACTCACACATTTTGATTGGCATGTAAATTTGCTTTTCATAGTTTTATATCAGCCGTTAGCTGTTAACTGATGTGTTATCTGTGCATGAGTTTCAGATGAAAAGATCTTCAATGTAAAAAGATTGCACCCAATATTGAATTTTCAACTGACAAATTTTATCTTATCTAAATGGTATCATCATTCTCAATTGTTTTTTTGAATGAAAAATAAGTAGAAATTTTGGTTTTGTGTTCTAGGAATATCCATTCATTCTTGATCCATTTCAAAAAGAGGCTTTGAAATGCTTATCAAACAACCAATCAGTTTTGGTTTCTGCTCATACTTCAGCTGGCAAGACAGTTGTTGCGGAGTAAGTTTAGAAAATACCATTAAGATTCCTTTACCTTGTATCATTTATCGATCAAAATCTTGAACATGTCTCACTTTGGTTACCTCGAATCCCCTACAAAGTATTCATACACTCTCCAAGTACCCAAGAACACAAAGTTGTTTCCTTTAAGCTTTGAAAGGATATAGCCAATCATCCTCGGTTCTGGGAAATGCATACCAGATTCTGAGCTTAGCAGAAGGCTTTTTTCTAAGCAAATGGAGTTGTACGATATTTTCAATTACCTTCCTCACTGATAGTGTTATATCATTAACCATAATGCTGTGTTGCAAACTCAATTTTGAAGCATACCAGAATCCAGAGATAGGGATCTGTATTTATCCAGGGAAGTGGCCTTTATGAGGTAGTTTCTTGTGGCCTTTCTCGCAAATGAAGTGTAATTGTGACACATGCAGGATTCAGACTCAGAACCCCTGTGTTATGAGTATGCGCACTGAAACATTACACCACATGATTCAAAACTACAACCCCAGGGTTAACAGTTTTGAGACTAAATTTTATAGGGAATGACTGTCTTTTTTGTTAAAGAATTATTTATATCTGTTTTTAATCATGACGCATGTCATATGGTTGTGAAAGTGGCAACTTTTATAATGCTTGTGTTATGTATTGTTGTTGTATGAACACTGGGAAAAAATGATTGTTGTTCCTGCTCTGATGAATGTTGTCATTTTGAGTGTGATTAAACGTTGGGAACCACCGTGACAGCCTTTGCCTCTTCAGAATTGATATAATTGATTGTACAATTACATCATTAGCATTGGTTGCCTGTATGCTTAGCAGCTTGCAACTCAAGAGCAAAATGTTTGAGTGCCATGCCATCAATGATGCTGAATCTTACATGCTTCAGCCAAGTTTTATTCCTCAGCATGTTTCCTACCCCAATTTAAGTTGATGCCTCCTTTAGGGAATAAAGAGTAATAGGAAAGGTTTTTTCATGCAAGCTCAAGATTTTCTGTGGATATGAAGAAGATCTTAACTATGCCAAGTTGTTTCTATACTATCGACTATGCACTAGAAGGATACACAAAAAGCAAAGAAATTGGCTAAGAAACTGATAGATAACTGAATTCTCTTTTTTATAAGAACAAAATTTAAGGGCTGACAAGTCAATTCAAATTACACATATTGTTTGTCCGTTGTGTGCCCAGTTTGATAAAGTTTGTTGAACTGATATTGTATTGCCTTCACAGGTACTGCATTGCAATGTCTCTACAGAAAAAGCAGAGAGTCATATATACAACTCCAATTAAGGTTAGCAAGCATGAATGCAATAATTATTTTTGATGTTCTTAGTCGTAAATCTTCTTTGGGCATTTTCCATGCCATATAAGTTTGCCACGGTGGATTCTCCTCAACTGTCCCTTTGCCTCTTTTCTACTTTGATGATGTATTTCAGGAGATCTTAGGCCCTCAAGGTTTCCCTGGCATAAAAATGTTTAAACATTTGTCCTACAGTTTGCATCTCATCCTATCTTTCTTATGCAAGTATTTTTTACGGGTTTTTTTTATTGGATGGATAAGGGACCTTTTCTGTTGCCAATCTGTAGGCATTAAGCAACCAGAAATACAGAGAACTGCATGATGAATTTCAAGACGTCGGTCTCATGACTGGGGATGTAACGATCAATCCAAGTGGCAGTGCTTTGATCATGACCACGGAAGTAAGTTTCATTAAAAATGCGAATCCAGCTGCTTTTACTTTCCCTTTTTGTTTCCATTGATAAGTTTCTTTCTTTTGGCTTTTTTTGATCTTGAAAAGTTTGCAATTCATTGGTCATGCCGATCTTTCTACTCAGGTTCATTGCCACTAGAGATGAAAGGGTATACCCTTGTAGATTGCTTTTTCACCTCATTTGCTCCTTTTTGTATAATCACAATGGCTGTCGTAATATAGAGGATAGCCCATGCGACCGGTAAGCATAGAGTACGTGGTTTGAATTGGTAGTCATAAGAGCATCCACTCTTAATCGACTTTGCTCTAGTTGAATCATACGCCTCACAAGGGGGATCTTCCCGGTCCCGAATGAGGCTTTCGCTTCCCCGGTGGAAATAAGGGTGGAGATGACGGTTTGAATTACCCTCCTTTTCATGCCAAAAGGAGAAACAAAAGGGAAAGCAACGTCAAGGTTTTGAACAGTTTCTCGTTCTCAGAATTATGCATGCTGTCAGGGATGCGATAGCTTCAGAACTCTGTTTGCACCACTCCCCTCTAGTAGTTACTTCAACTGTACCGCCAGCATTGTGTTATTCGGAGCAAGCCTGTTTTTCACCACTGGGCATGCTAACGCATAAGAATCAAGTAGGTAGCTTCTTTGGCAGGTTCGATTTAGCACCGTCCATAAGATGTCATGGCAGACACGTGTAGCGATGCGTTCATTGAAGCAAACAGTTGCGTTCAGCGTGCATTATTCCACCTGTTCAGTCACTCGATGTCGTCCTGTCCAATCATACTTTGCTGACTGGAAGTGTGATGGACCTGTTTACGTAGCCTCGTATCGTGCATTCTGCATCTACACGTTTGTCTGGGGGGTGGAGAAAATATCTCAAGTACTGCGATCCGCGGGGACTTATGAGCAGTTTTAGTTGTGCATGGAAAAAAGCAGCATTTTCTTACTTCCTCTAAGTTTTTACGAGAATTTTCTTGCGCAATTATCCTACTTGTATAAGCGCTCGTATTTTCTTCCGCTGGACTATTTTAATGCCGTTGGGAGGGGGGTTTTTCCAACATGGGCCAATTTATCAAGGGAATATGCAATTATTCAAATCACATAGGTGTGCGAAAATACTTTTGCTAGGTTGCTCACGTGTAGAGAAATAATGCAACGAGACCCCTTGCCCAAGCAGTGCTGGTGTTTTTGGCTTAAACAGAAAGCATCGCATCAGGCGGAAAAATCTGCGTGTAAATTTTAATGTTTCAGATAATCTGTTACGGAACAAAAACATCAGTCCTCATTTCAAATTTGGTGTTGTTTATGAGCGTGTTTAGACTTAATGCAAATATGTGGTCACTTCTTTTTGTTGCTGGTGAATTGTGACCAACGATAAGGATCTTAGTCAATTCGATTTTGAGCCATGCGCCATACGCAAAGTGCAAATGGTCTCCCTCATTTGATCCAGTGGTGTTGGCTCCAAGAATTCTCAAAATTTTGATTCGATCAAATTAGAGACGAAAGTCCTGCGGCAGAGGAACAGCCATGCCTCGTCTTGTAGAAAGGGGTGCCGCCATGAAGTGGCCTGTAATTTGCAACTCATAGCAGAGGCTTGCATAGACGGTTGCATCAGAAATCCTCAAAATCATTATTAATCATTCCATAGGAAAGACTCAGAGTTACGTCTTTTCTTCCTGCTAAGCTTAGATTTGAGTATGACACGCATAATGGAATGGGGCATGTCTGCAATGATGACAAGAACCGAAACTGAAATGAGCTAGTTTTGCTTCAAGGCTTTCTTGTCGTGCAGTAGTTTTCTCCTGTCCCACCCAATTGACTGTATTTTTACGGAATGGCTTTTGCAATTCTGCCATTGGTCCATCTTGGCATGCTCTTTTCCCCTATAATTTTTTGATGCAGCCTACTCGATTTTGAGCTTAGCAGAAATCAGAGGCGGGGATTTGAGTCTTGACCTGCGAAAATGGGTTCCGTAAGATATTCTGCAAAGCATACTCGATTTTGAGCTTAGCAGAAGCAAGATGAGCCTCTAATTTTTCTAGGGAAGGAGATTTATTAAGCTGAGTTGCACTGCGTGCTTGATTTTGAGATGAATAGTAACCAGACGAGTTTGTGTAGAGGAGGTGGATTTTTTCTGGGTGGTCCCTGTTGTTTTCCCTACCCATTGTCTGTGTTTTTATCGTAAATTATTAAGGATCAGATCCCGCCCACGGTGTACGTTAGGAGTTATCATATTTGAGCCTTTTAATTACAACACCTGGCTTCTTCCGGCCTGCGTCATGAGCTTTTGTGATGTAACAGTTGAAGAACGATGCAACCCGTGCAATCACCGTTTTTTGTTCAAGCTTGTGGTCAAATGGTATTCAAATCAGTTATGTAACTTCTCTGCAATTGCAACGGTTTATGGCGTGCACCGTCGTTCACGTTTGAGTTTATCCCGGGAACATTAATTACGATCAGAGACACGATCTTGTCACACCATGAATATTTTGCGACCATCAGTAAGACAACTCTGTCGGCCTTATGGAAACACAATGTGCTTCTCTTAGTCATTTCTCTCTCCTGAGGTCTCCTTTGCACATGGGGGCTGCCTTACTGATTATGCTCCTAGATACCCTCACCTTTGCTATTCATTTGCTCTTGGTACTGGCACCGAGAATGCATGTGATGTATTCTCTTGACTGTGAGGCTCCTGAAAATCAAAATATTGATTACGATGAATCTTTTATCAATGTTTTCGTTACTAGATCCTGAGAAGCATGCTTTACCGTGGTTCTGAAGTGAGTCGAACGTTATCCATTTCTTTGAAAAGAAAGCTTTCATCTTTCTATGGTTGCTTATGTTTGCTAAGTGTGCTGCGAGAAACATAATCAACAGCTGTTCCTTGACAAACGCTGCTAGGGGACCATCGAAGAACTTCCATCTATTGAGTCAAAGACGATGCTTTTCAAGTCCCAGCATGAACGTGCTCTGCAATAGCTATGTGACGTCGTCACCCGAAACTCATATTGCTCTTCGTGTGTTCTACGATGTACAGAGACAAGTTTGAGACTGCCCGGAAAAGTTCGAGAATTGGCAGAAGTCTTGTTATCGGAGAACTTAAGTTTAGGCTAACCTTCCTACCGATACCAAACTGGCACTTTCGAATTCCGTTTAGGACACTCTGTTGAGGACTTATTTTCTAATTCCTATCATAGGCTTTGCAAGTTTTTATCAAGCTCTTAACATTATGCTTCAATATTTTGGTTGCATTTTCCCATATAGGTTTTTTCCTAATTAATTCTATATTTTAATTAAAAGTTATTTAATTGAATGATACTTTGTAAATTAGCTCCAGGTGAAGGACAGCTATCATTAATTAAATCGATTGTCAAAATATCGTCTGTTTTCGTGGAACGTTAGAGGGACACAAAATTGGATCGATTTATCTGACTGCTTCGATTGTTCCTTCCTAGCTCATGCGAGAAGTTGCCTGGGTTGTATTTGATGAGATTCATTACATGAGAGACAAAGGTCGGTTTTGCAAAACTTAAGTATTCAGTAAGGCCTTGTGTTCAATCGATTTTTTCAACTTTGGACAATGGAAAATTAAATTAGCTCCCAATTTAAGAAGGACTAAATTTACATGTGAAGCTATTTAAACTTTTAATTTGCCGCTTCTAAATAAAAAAAAATAGAGATGAAAAATAGATAGAAATGTTTGAAAGTTGTAGTGAGCTAAAATTTATGAAGTCATTTATCACATGAATTTTCCAAACAATTTACTTCCAACAGAAGCAACAAGATAGTCTTCCCGCACTTTTTTGACATGATGTATGTATGGCTGTGTATGGTTATGTATGTATGTATGTATGAATGTTTGTATGAATGAATGTATTTACGTGTGTATGTATGTATTACTATAAATGTATGTTTGAATGTATGTATGTATGTATTACTATATCTGTATATATGTATGTATGTATGTATGTATGTATGTATGTATGTATGTATGTATGTATGTATGTATGTATGTATGTATGTATGTATGTATGTATGTATGTATGTAACCATTGATGTGTCTATGCATATATATAAATTTATGTATAGGTATATGCATATATGTATGTAGTCAGATCATAGAATGGATAGTTGTTTTTTAGAGACTTGCATGGCCATGTATTGTCTAAAGAAAGTATGCCAAAGACAGAAACCTCTATGGGTGGCATGGGGCCAGCTGTTTGACATGTCTGCTCTAGAGGATAGGGATTGAATATTCCGGAAGGAGGATGCGGTGACGAAGGGAGTAGAGTTGAGTGAGGCCACAGAGCAAAAGAGATGAAACTGTGTCATGTTTCATTTGCCAATAGCTTACTCTTTCTTCCGAGAATGGATGAGAGAGGCACCAAGGTACATGTAGTTTCGACACATACACACGCACGCGCGCACTCGTAGAAGATTGATTACCGACAATCAATTAACGGCATTATGACTATGTCCTGAAATTTTCCTTATAGCAGCTTTGTTTCTTTTAGAGAGAGGAGTTGTGTGGGAAGAAACAATAATTCTATTGCCAGATAACGTCCATTTCGTATTTCTGTCGGCGACCATTCCAAACGCACGACAGTTTGCGGAATGGGTTGCACATCTTCATAAGCAGGTACCTTATAACATTCTCTGTTTTCTTGCATAATTTTCATTATAATCTTTTTATCTTCCAGAGGAATTCGCCATATTCGTCAAAATATTCTTATCTTAAATTTTCCAAATAATTGTCTTTCTAGCCTTGCCATGTGGTTTACACTGATTTTCGACCAACACCGCTACAACACTACCTTTACCCCTCGGGAGGAGATGGGCTGTATCTCGTTCAAGATGAAAAGGTATTCGAGTTGTTTTTGTCTTTAAAAAATAAAATGGACATTGAAATGATTCAATATGTAGGACAAAGTAAAGCAAATATTCATAGCCATGCAACCATAAATGTATGCATAATTATTCGAACATACATAACCTATAGTCTCATACATGCAAAGCGACACATACCCAAAAATAGCCATACATGCATAGCCATACATACATAGCCATACATACATAGCCATACATACATTGCCATAGATACGTAGATTCTGATGTGGGAGGAAGGAAGAGTGTATATGTACCGCATCATCAATTTCTAGAGGGAGTTTAGAGAGGAAAATTTCGGAAAAGCGATGGCTGTGTTGCAGGATGGAGGCTCATCTAGTGATACCAAGTGGCAGAAGGGAGGCAAAAGAAGCTTCAAAGGTAAAGCTTTATTTATTGACTCTTATTTTTGGTGTATTCTGTTTGAATCAGATACTAACGATTAAATCAGCTACGTATAAGCCCTATTTCATGTCAACCATCAGTGGCAGGACTTAATCTACGCCAATGGTGGACGAGAAGTCCGTGATTCACTTGCGTTATGGTGGCGAGGTTATTGAAAAAGCGGGGCAGTTCATCGTGATATTTCTCCTTTGTTATTTCTGCATTGGTTTGTCGTTTTCCTCGTCTCTCTGGCCCTACACTATTGGATGGGTCTATAGTAGTGCTGGGACACGCTGTCCCTGTTCTGAGTTTCCTTGTGCTGTGTTCGTAGACGGAGTTCTATTCATTCCTGTATTTAGCATGGCAGATCATAAGAATCATTCAGATATTACTTAAAGTTTGGAATATGCCATTCCATCAACTGATTAAGTTCATTGTGAAGCCTTGACTTAAAGTGAACTTTGAAAAAATATTGGTAATACAGCTTATATTTGTAGCTAATATTTGTAGCTAATATTTGTAGCTAATATTGTTTCCGTCTGCCAGGACCTTCCGACGTTCACAAGATTGTGAAGATGATAATGGAAAGGAACTTTGCCCCCGTTATCGTGTTTGGCTTCTCCAAAAAGGAATGTGAGGCGAATGCACTTCAAATGTCGAAACTAGATTTCAACACGGGTAAATTATACATGCACTGATTGGTGAATGTTCTTTCTGTGTTGTGGTTCCATTATCAAGATGCTTTAATGGACCCTCTCGCGCTCCACACATAGCTTCAGGTTTCCCTGGGGAGGTATGTTTTGTGAGGTGGTTTTCTGCTGCCTTCCTTCCCAGGTTTTTTTTATTTCGACACTTGTGTGATTCGAACCCACAACCCGCACGCTTAACCAGCACACCCCTGCGCCACTACGACTGAAACTGTATTCATCTAACAAAGTGTTACACAACGCCAATGCCTAGCATGGGCTTCAAATTTACGTTTCCATACCGATCAGTTGCCATACCAATCAGTTGCCATACCAATCAGTTGCCATACCAATCAGTTACCGTTGTTGATGTAGTCTTTCTGTTAATACCGATGCGATGCTCACCCCTTCGACTATCATTTGCAAGCGATGAAAGTGTTTCCCGTGATCACAACTCGCGCTTAACGTCGCGGTAGGGCCAAAACTCTCATCAGTGAGCGAGCCTTGTCGATCATTAAAAGACGAGGAAATTTTTTGATGGGGCCAATCTCAAAGTTGCACCAAAAATCCCAAAGAAAATTTCCATGTACCGAAATACTTTTCATCCGTCATGAGCGTACGAGGCTTCGGATAATGGCCGAAGGAAGATGATGAAGTTTGTACCGAGGCTCCTGTTGAAACAACCGATCAATAATGTCGGTAGCTCTCTCTCCCTCTCTCCCTCTCTCCCTCTCTCTCTCTCCCTCTCCCCTCTCCCTCTCTCTCCCTCTCTCTCCCTCTCTCTCTCTCTCTCTCTCTCTCTCTCTCTCTCTCTCTCTCTCTCTCTCTCTCTCTCTCTCTCTCTCTCTCTCTCTCTCTCTCTCTCTCTCTCTCTCTCTCTCTCTCTCTCTCTCTCTCTCTCTCTCTCTCTCTCCTCTCTCTCTCTCTCCTCTCTCTCTCTCTCTCTCTCTCTCTCTCTCTCTCTCTCTCTCTCTCTCTCTCTCTCTCTCTCTCTCTCTCTCTCTCTCTCTCTCTCTCTCCCTCTCCCTCTCTCCCTCTCTCCTCTCTCCCTCTCTCTCTCTCTCTCCCTCTCTCCCCTCTCCCTCTCTCCCTCTCTCCCTCTCTCCCCTCTCTCCCTCTCTCTCTCTCTCTCTCTTCTCAGGGTCTCTCTCTCTCTCTCTCTCTCTCTCTCTCTCTCTCTCTCCCTCTCCCTCTTTCCCTCTCTCCCTCTCTCTCCCTCTCTCCCTCTCTCCCTCTCTCCCTCTCTCCCTCTCTCCCTCTCTCCCTCTCTCTCTCTCTCTCTCTCTCAGGGTCTCTCTCTCTCAGGGTCTCTCTCTCTCTCAGGGTCTCTCTCTCTCTCAGGGTCTCTCTCTCAGGGTCTCTCTCTCTCTCTCTCTCTCTCTCTCTCTCTCTAATCGTATCGGTATAAGTTTCGCAACTGCGGCCATTACAAGACGTTCCATTCCGTGGTAAATGTCGAACGAAAGGAGATTTCGTTGGAAGATATTATATTTCCTGTCTTTTGTACACCTTTGAAGTTTTGCAAACCTCAAAGTTCTAATTGGCTAAACAGATATCCTTCTATGGTAGATGCGGGAGATTTATCAATGTAATTCCACTTGTTATGGGGAGAAGATTTTATCGATCCACTCACTTGACAATAATTCCATTAATCTGGTTTTTGTATGCTGTTTTCAAGAGTCGTGCAACGTTTGGAACTTAGATTAGACTATCAAAGTTATTGTTAAGTAATATTTGCTCACTCCATCAACTTAACTCGCCAGGAATATTCTCTTAGTCCAATTTTGCATTTTACGACTTTGAGCGTGTGCAACTCGCCAATAAGATCAATCGATCACCAGGGGCGCCGGAGCGGGGGGCATCAGGGGGCAGTGCCTTTATTCGGAGGGGCAGAGGAGGCAAATGTGCCATTTTCAAGAAAATGATAATTTTAAATGCAGTCATATTTTATTTAAAGAGGAAAGAAAACTTTGAATATTGGAATACTCTTGTATGCTCTGATCTAGCCTCTGAAGATCTCCTTTCTATATGTCCACCCCTCCCCCCCTTGCTCTTTATTGGCTCCAGTGTCCCTATCGATCACAATTGAATCGTCAATATCGACACTTCCCATTTCAAAAATTGTCAGTATTTTTAGTATAGACTTCAGCAGTTCTATGCTGAGCGAAATTTCAGAACATTTTTAATTTGGCTCTATGAATAAAGCAAGCTAAATCACGGACCTTCATGTTTAATTTTGTTCGACACCCTGTTTTTGATTTGGGGGGCTGGGTCCTCCAGTTAGCGTTCACTCCATTTGCATGATATCTTTAACGTTGGGGTTGTAGATACTAGTTTTTATATGGAGAAGCCCTATCTGTTCATATTGTTGTGTAAGCTTTCATTTATGTTTCCAAACAGCCGAAGAAAAGAAGCTTGTGAATGATGTTTTCGCGAATGCCATCGACTGCTTGTCCGATGAGGATAAGAAATTACCCCAGGTAACATTGTCTCACGCAATCTTATTTTCTATCTCAGAGTCGAATCGTAATGTTTTGTCACATCAAGAGAAATTGCTATGCCCCTATTAGAGGATTTTCCCAATATTTTGATAAATGCTCTTGGGAGCATTGGACTTTTGAAGATTGATCTCACGTTCCGTGGCTTGTTTAATTGTCTGCTTCTTTTCTTCGCCATTTCTTCGTTCGCGTATCTGCACCTTTTTTCATTTCATTGCTATTTTTGTCTATCTATCTGTTCGTTTTATTGTTTCTCGTTTTATTGTCTCATCGTTACCTTCCTTTTCTTGCCAGCTTGCGTGCTTGTTTACTGTTTTGCCTTACAGTCGATCACTTGCTCAATTTATGCACTTGGTGGTATATTTCAGGTTGAACATGTCCTGCCTCTGCTTAAGCGAGGCATAGGAATTCACCATGGTGGTTTGCTTCCGATTCTTAAAGAAGTCATCGAGATTTTGTTTTCAGAGGGTCTTATCAAGGTCAGGAGTCTTTGCATATTCTTGATATGAATTTTTAGATTTCAAATCAAAGCTCTGGATCATGCAAAGAATTTTCACCCTACCCGCAACCTGTGTAAACGAAAATTGACATCAGGTTGCCCGAGAAATTATCTACATTGGGTAAAAATGGGTTTTATTTCAGAACAGCATCTCAGCTGTGACAAAGCTTGCATCCTCCCTCAACAAATTTATTCAATCTTATAATCTTATTCAATAATTTCACTTAGTTTCACTCATATCGCTTTAAGAAGCTAAAATATCTTTCTGTACTTTCTATCTAGTTGAAGTCATTTTCATTTTCTTCATTTCCTAAATCATTCCGTTGCCTCAAGAAATTTCCACTTGAAAAGTTTGGAATGAAAATAAATCTAAAAGCTCCCGAATGTTTCAACGTAGAATGATTGAACTCGACAATGAAAAACGTTCTTTTGATGAACAAAGCTAATCTACTTGCAGTCATCGTCGTTATTGGTATTTGTTCTTGTCTTTTTAGGCACTGTTCGCCACAGAAACATTCGCCCTCGGTTTGAATATGCCCGCAAGAACAGTTGTGTTTACTAACGCGCGAAAATTCGACGGCGTAGATTTTCGTTGGGTAGGTGAATTAAATTGCGTATTGACTATCGTCTTGAAACACGGAGGCGCGCTAGCATTTCATTCCCAAATATGCATTCAAAGTACCTCTTGCCGGTAGATGGCACTTGATGATATCCAACAGAGATATCTTGTGCATATTTAGACAAAGAAAAACTGCGTCACATATTCGATTTCGAACGTAGCAGAAACCAGAGTCAAGGCTCTGAGCTTTTCCAAGGGAAGTTGATATTATGAGGCGATTTCAAATTGCCTTCCCTGTCAAATGAGTCTGCACCCTTAACCACGCCACCGCGAAACCTGTTGATTATACTTTAACATAGGAACGGCCGCAAAGGAACGAAGACACTTTCTCTCTGCTCATAAAGCCTGGTTTCCATTTAATCGAAACTGCCGGGAGGTCGCCTGCGATGCCTGCGATCCATCATGTCGCAGGCATCGCAGGCAAATATTTGTAATGGAAACGACCTAAAGGGGAACGGTAATTTCATGACGCCTAAGGAAGCAATTTGTTATGTTATTCATCCCGTTATTGCTATCTAGCAGTTCTATTGTTTCGATCCTCAATTATTCGTTTTTGCTCGATAAGTTTGAATCAATAATTTCCTATTCCGTTTCTGATGAGGACGATTACCGTAGCAGTCAAAACGTATCTTCCAAGTTCTTTAACCAGAGTATAAACGCATTTATTGAAGTTGAAGAAATTTCTCTGTTTTTTGCCACCGTTCTTATAACATGTTTGTTCTCAAGCTGACCCTTGCTCCAACAGTTTTTATGCTGTATCTGTTAAGATAACAATCAATGGCATGCGATTGCCAACAGCGAGGTCTATGAGTATTTTGATGCATGTGCGTGGATCTCCCCTTGTCCTTCTCGGAACACTTTAACGATGTTTATCGCAAAGCGGTATGTAGAGTGTGTCTTTTACAGCGTGTGAGGCACAAGTTAGTGGTGCCGTGGAGTAGTGGTTAAGCATGCGAACTCACAACACAGGAGCTGTCAGTTAGATTCCTCCATGTGTCACTTTTAAAACGCCATTGGCGAGGAAGGCAATGGGAAACCACCTCATGGATTCTACTTCCCTGGAAAAAACTCAGAGCCCTGTATCTGCTTTCTGCTACGCTCGAAATCGAGTATGCAACGCAGAGGCAAAAACTGACAACACAAGCAGCAGAGTCAATCTACAAAAGTATGATGCAGCCATTGATTACATATTTAGATCTAGTACGGCTCTGTTTATCGAGATCAGACATGAATAATCGTGCGATGCTCCAAAATCGAGCCGAAAATCTTCTTCTGGTCAATGGCCGGTCAATCTTTGCAGTCAGAAAGGCAAAGAAAACAGCGTCTTTTGCATACAAATGTGTAAATGGATTAACATCATATGAATTTAAAGATTACTCTTAGAAGATTAGGCATGGAAAAGGGAAAAGAGTGGATGCATGAATATTCCGAGCACAAAGCTTGAAGTATTTAGGAAAAGGATCCAGTTCCAAGGGGCCTGGCTTTTTAACAAATTGCCGAGCAAGCTGAAAACTAACTCCTTCCTACGTTTTAGAATAAAGTTAGGCGAACTTTTTAACTAGATAAGTTTTAGCGTATATTTTAAATTCATTCTTATATTTTTACTTTTGCTTTAGCAGGTCTCAAACTGATAGCAGATTTATTAAGCTGAATCTGGTGACCTGTATATATATAGTAGAATTATTATCGAAGGCCACACAGTATTGGCAACATATTTCTAGAAAATGCTATTGCATGCAATTTGATAAATCCTGCTCTTAAAGCCAAACCAGAGCAAAACCGATCAAATGCATCTTTCTGGATGATGACGTTAGAGTCATTCTAATGGGGCATGGGTAGAACGGGAGTGGTATGTTTTACAAACTGTCTTGAAACCCAGTCTCGGGCCGTAAATCCCAAAAGTTTGAAGAAAAAATTTCTTGTGAGAATTTCTCGTCTTTTTATTTTCAGAATTAAAATCCCTTGCCTCTAGATTAAGTATTAAATTTTTCTCCGTGTTTCTGTGTTATACCGTAACCACAATCTCTTCGTATCAATTTCCGCCTAGTGCTGTGGTTGAAGCCGTTGACTAAAACCAAATTTCGTGCAACGATCTACTGCATGCTACTATTAATCTACTCCGTTGGTCCCTGACCCCTGTGGAAAATTGATCCAATCCACCTAGATCTTGCTATGACCCTGACCACGCAAATGACTGCATTCAAGAGAAGAATGCAAATTCTATTATCGGTGTTTAGTGGCATTTGGATAATGGTTTGATCAACATAGCTTACCCCTAGGTTCATCGAAACCCTTTGAAATAGCATCCGAAACGAGCAGGTGATTCGGTTACCCGCACCTAATTTGATTCTACGAAAGCCGTGGTCACACGACACAACTGTGCGCCCAATATTTCACATTTGACGGTGTTCAACGCACGGGTGGTCAAACGGTCCAGCATTTCACTGTTGCTGCGATGCATACTCGATTTCGAGCGTGGCAGAAACCAGAGACAGGGCTCTGAATTTTTTTATTTGGAAGTGGAATTCATGAGGTGCTTTCCCGTTGCTTTCGTCGCCAATGGCGTTTTAAAAGTGTCACATAAGGAATCGGACTGACAACCCCTGTGTTGTGAGTTCGCATGCTTAACCACTACGCCACGGCACCACTAGCACTTCACTAAAAATTTGAAAACAGTGAAAATGTTGGACGAAATGTTGGCATATTTTTGAACGCCAGGCAATTCTACCCAACATCGCTGAACATAATGTTGGGTGACTGAACATGGCGGTCAAACGATCCAACATTCATTGAACGACGATGTCCAGTGGATGCTAGGTGAAGTGTTAGATCGTTTGACCATGGCTTAAGATGAGCAGGACTTCGATGAAGCCGTCTCTCGTCTAACCATATCCTAATTGGAGTAAATGAAATGAGATTATCTCCATTCTAGATCTCAAGCGGCGAGTACATCCAAATGAGTGGAAGAGCGGGAAGGCGCGGTTTGGACGATAGAGGCATAGTCATACTGATTGTCGATGAGAAGATGGGACCAGATGTCGGCAAAGGCTTGCTCAAGGTTCATAACTTTGTATAAGTTTGGGTTTTTCTTTGCTTTGTGATTGAGCCTTATTGAAAGCAGTTGCCCTTTCCAAGATGGCAGCTGTAGTTTCCTTTTGCCTCCGTCTCGGGCCTCTTAATTGGCAGTCTTCTTTGAGCACTAGTGTATAAATCAAGGCTTGTTCTACTGATTTTGATTCGGCCACCGATGACATAAGGCGCAATCACTTGTAGGGTGCAGCTAGGGCCTCTCTGCTACCGTTACAAGCGAGGGTAGAGAGGGGAAGAGTTGGCGAAAGGAAGGGGGTGCGAGTTTAAAATTGGGCAGCACCTCATTCCAGACTATATAAGAGGGAGATGCAGATTAGCGCTCATCCGCCTCTAGGATTGGGGTTACATTTTGGGTTGGGGATGCGGTTAGGGTTGGAGTTAGGGCTCGGGTTACGGTTAGGGTTCGGGTTAGGGTTATGTGGGATTAAATGCAGAAGGAGAAGGAAGAGAAGGAGAAGGAGATGGCTGCTAACAGCGTATTCATCAACTGATTCCATTTTTACAGCACTGGTGGACGCAGTTTGCCGCTATAGTCTAAATGAGAGTTGGTGCTTCGTTTGCCATTCAGATGAACGATGGATTAGTAGTCTAACACGATTCTTGTTCATTTCTTGAGCATCCTGTCATTCTACTTCGTTATACTCCTACCTCGGCAAGAAAATCCGACCCCTGGGTTTTATTCACAACCCATTTGCATGATGTGATACAAATTCCGCGTCCGTCATTCGTAGGCAGAATGCTCGCTTGGTACGCGGTAGGTCGGGCTCAATTCCCGGTCGAGTCATGCCAAATACTTGAAAATAGGTACGTTGTTTTTGCATTCAGCACTAGGAGAGAAGATTGGAGTGAAACTCACAGTGCTATCAAATGGCCAGCCCTCAGCTGTAGCATTCACTGTGCTTGCAAAGCTGCCTGGCCCAAAGATTTATGAAACGGAGATGGGTTCCGTCCAATTCGCCAAAACCTGTGAGGGAAGGACTTTGACTACGCAATTTCACGTACACAGACGGCCAGCTTCATTCACTCTTTTGGGTTTTTCAACCATGAAACTTGATGGTAAATTTATGCTTGTAATGACAGGCGATGTCTTCGTGAAATTTCGTGTATCATTGTTACTATTGTTGTTATCATAAAACCGTCATCTTTGACTTTCAGGGAGATGCCGATTCTTTAAACAGTGCATTCCGTCTTACGTATAACATGGTTTTGAATTTGCTCAGACTGGAAGAAGTCAATCCAGAGTATATGCTTGGAAAGTCTTTTTATCAGTACCAAAATTATGCAGCCATTCCCAGTCTTCTTGCAGGTAAATCCATTTTTTTCACCGTTTTTGGTTTTGATATTTGATTCTTTTACGAAATATTGTTGTCAGCTGGATTTCTTTCAAAGGAGCCATTAATTTGAAACATTAATTGCGCTGTAAAATAGGAGAGAAAGAATATAGATGGAATAAATAAGTGAAAATTTCACAGAGCTATGAAAAATTTACAATTTTCTTAATTGTTGGACGAATGATGAAATCCTGCACAGGCATAAATTTGAGAGAGCAGAAAATTTGAGTTGTGACTGTACATATGTAAATACTTGCGTGCCTGAATCCAACTGAAGTTGTGCATTGCATTTTAGAACTGAAAGAAATGCAAGCAAAACGGGACGAGATCTTAATCCCTCGAGAGGAAGCTGTGATGTCATATTACAAAATTCGACAGCAGTTAGACAGGCTGGGTGATGAGTTGATGCAGTTTGTGCATCAACCAAAATACTGCTTGCCTTATTTGCAACCTGGTAGATTAGTGAAGGTGTGGTGATGCTACCCTCTTTATTTTGCCTCTGTTTGAATTGCATTCATTTAGAACCTCACAACGCCGAATGATTCAGTAAATTGAACAAGCTTCCATTTCTCCTTCATTTATGACATACTCAGAAGTTCTGATCTTTCATTCTAAGGTCTTAGCAACTTTGACTAAGATTTTAACATCGAATCAGAACGATGTCTATGCTATTGAAGTCAGAAATCGAACTTGTTTTTCACAGGTTAAAGATGGAAGTCAAGATTTTGGTTGGGGATGTGTGATTAATTTTCAGAAGAAAAACAATCAGAAGGTGCTTCTTTCTTGATGCACACTTTTGTCTTTGCATTGATTAAACAGTGTCCTCTTAATGAATGTCACCTGCTTAGTGGATGGTGTTGGAACATGAAATCAACTGAACAAGAAGAAAAATAGTTCTAAAGCTAAAGCAAAACTAAGCTATGCCAAAATACTTTTTGATAAAGTCGTTCATGGCGTCAGTATTTCTGGGATATTTTCATTCTTCTTACTTCCTTTTCGTGACTATCTGTTTGTCTCAAGTAATCAGCAAACCCTTGGCTACGTTTTCAATCACTGTGATATTCTCTTGCAGAGTGGAGGTATTGGATTTTCGAATGAAACAATTTATATCGTCGAGGTTCTTTTGAACTGCTCAAAATCGACAAAAAAGATGGCGATTGGAGAGGTTCCTGTCCCGTGCAATAAGGACGAAAAAGGAGAGATGATGGTAGGTGCAAGTCTTTCTTTGCTTTTATCGATTTGAGGGGCAGCCTTATTAGCTTCCAACCAGATCGTAATATCGATTGTAGTTAATGTTCTCACTCTTGCTGAATGGTTGCCCTCCTTAGTTGAGTCAAACAGAATGAATGAAGATGAATGACGTAGGAAACTTGTTTCATAATGGGCCTTTGCCTAGAATCGCAGTCCGTAAAGTAGACTATTGAATCTCGCTTGAGTCCAGTAAGGAAATCTCGCTTATAAAAGATAAGAAAATGGACTTAAAGTCACAGTAGCGATTGACGAAATTGAAACTCAAAGCATTTAACGAAAGTTTGTTATCTCTCACTATACTAATTTAATCTTGCTAGTATCTTTTATTGAGCATTTCTGGTGCTTTTATCACCTGTCTCTTGGATGAATTCATAGACATGTGATTGAATGCTACCTTTAAGTCCTACTGTATCGTAGCTTAATTGTGCGAAGCTCGGGGGGCTATTGGTTCCGCTGCGCTCAGAATCGAGTATGGTACGCAGTGGTTTCTTTGACAATATGATTCACGAAAGATTCCTTTTTTTTTCAGGTGGTTCCTGTTTTGATACAATTGCTCCAGGGTCTTAGTAGCATACGACTGTACCTCCCGAAAGATCTGCGATCCTTGGATGCCCGACAGACTGTTGGAAAGTCAATTCAGGTAGCAGCATAGGTGTAGTTTAAGCTAGAATGAAAAATAATGTTTGTCTCTGTCCAAACGCAGCAAGCTTCTGCTACTATTGCTTCCATTACGACCAGCGTTTCTAAGGCGAAGTTATCAGCCATTTGCAATCCATGATGATGGCATATTGTCATGCACCAACCTCGTCAATTAGAAACTGTTCAATCAATGTTACTTGTTTCTTGCAAATGCTTTAAAGATTCAAATGACTGGAAACTTGTTTCAAGTGATAACATGCATTTTTTATTCCCCCAATGGAATAGTCAAGCAAGGTTGAGTTTTATCCTCCAATCAAGGGCTGGGGAACGCCTTTGTAAAGAGGTACAATCCTGAGCCACAGCATTTCGAGTTAAGATGGCCAACTTCTTCCCTCCCAATCTTCTACCCTCAGTTTTGCGACAGGTTTTTTTTAATAACTTTCGTAAAAGAAAGGCCATGGTGGCCTGTACAAAGGAAGAAGAAGAAAGCGAAAGGCTAAGAGGAGAGGGAGATATGATCAGGTTTATTGATCTCAGATTCGAAAGATCGCAAGTTGTAGGGTTCAGGAAAGCAAGAAGAAAGCAAGACGTGCCATAAATTGCATGTTCTAGGGATGAATGACGACTTGTAGATATAGGTCATGGGTCAGGTAATGGAACTTGGAAAGGGTATAAGTTGGTGGGGATTCTGGTGTTGCTGACACGCCTCAGAGGAACAGGAATAATCTCCCTGATCTCCTGTGAGCAATGCCCATTAAAGTAGCTGTAAACGATGGAAAGATCTGCAACTAAACAACGCTGAGAAAGAGGTTGGAGGGATTTGTTGAGGTTGGGATTGTTGATGAGACGAATTTATTGTCACCTTTCGATGTTTATTTTCTCGATAGCCCCATCAATCGAAAGGACTGTTTCGATGAGGCGCCCAGATGGTATCTACTCACAGGGCATCCAAAAGCATGCTCGAAAGTGGGCCTTAGTAGTTAAACTTTCCACGTTAGGTGCGCTGTCTAAATCTACGCTATTCACTGCTTCCTTAGGAAGTCAAGAAGAGATTCCCGGACGGTCTCCCTCTGCTAGACCCGATTGAAGACATGAACATCAAAGATGACCAACTTAAAAAGACTGTCCGCAAAATCGAAGCACTGGAACACCGAATGTATAACCATCCCATGCACAAAGATGCACAGTTGGAGGACCTGTATAATTTGTGTGCAAAGAAGTCAAATATTGAAGTGTCGATTAAAGAACTGAAACATAAGCTGAAAAAAGCCAAAACTGTCATTCAAATGGACGAACTGAAATGCAGAAAAAGAGTTTTAAGAAGGTAAAGAACCTATCGATAGTTCTCTTGTGTGTCATCCTGTGATTCTTTCCCTCAATCGACCGTCTCTTGTCATCTCTCCCCAGATTATGGAGCAATTCAGTCTTTTTTTGCATCTTTCTTTTCGTGGAAAGGTTCACTTGGTTGGCTTGGTATTCATAATGCAATATTATGAGCCCGCACTTCTGTTTACTGAGTCATATTAGCTTCAAAGTTTCTCATATGCTCATTTTAATGTTTTGTCGTCCATTCATTCATTTCTTTATCCATTTATTTAGTTGTTCGTCATTTCATTCATTCCTTTCTACGTTGATTTATTCTGGAATATTTTCATGCTTTCGTTCGCTCATTTATTCGGGTTTGTATTGATTCATTTACTCATTCATTTATTCATTCATTCGTTAATTATATTCATCAACTTTGTCTATCCTATCTTAGGCTTGGTTATGCAACAGCGTCAGATGTAATTGAGCTTAAAGGTCGTGTTGCTTGTGAAATCAGCAGGTATCATATTGCAACACTCTTTTTCAATATTCTAATTAATAAAAGATTGCTATAGTTAAGACCATTGTCTGGTCTGCGATTCTTTCGTGCCACTTTAATGGCCTGACTTATGTGTTCATGCTAGCATCCAAATATTAATTTAGGACGTTAGTAGAAAGGCATCGCCTCCCATCAATATTATCAAGTTTCTCCTGATGCTAGCGAGCGAAATGCACGAAGCGTTGAAGAATTCCTTGCAAGCAGTTCTGCAGTGATGATATTAGCGGAAGAGCCACAGAGAGAGGGACAAATTTATGTCTAAACAGTTAGATCGTCGTGGTTGGTCAACGTAATTTGCCATTGAATTAGGTTGTGATTATATGGATTATAACTGGATAAGATTTGGACAGCTTAAAAGAATGTGGTTTTCTGTGAGGCTGCTAAGGTAAATGTTGGGACAATGCCGAATTAGTCGCAATAGTTGGTAGCACTTCGATGTCAGCCACTGTTGTGTTTTCAACTCGCAAGGCTAGCTCACGGTGACCGAAAAGCTAGGTTTTCCGTTAAAGATGGTAGTTGTCAGACAATCAATTAGGGAAAGAAAACAAGTGCAAATCTATCGTCAACACAAGTGCTTTTCTAAAGTACGAAACATTAGCGAAGAACAGAAATTTGCTATGTAGCTTTTCGAACGAACTAAAAGTGTGAATTGTATCCTTAGACAATGCCCGAATGTGTCCCAATGCACAATGCGGCAATTCAAAGGCAATTTGGCTTCTTGGAAGAAGAAGATGACAGCCACATCAGAAGCAAACATTCGATAATGCCTAAGACACGTTTTTGTTGATGGATTTGAATTTTGATTATTTGTTTGTCTCGTAGTGCTGATGAGCTGCTTCTGACAGAAATGATATTCAATGGTGCTTTTAATGACCTAAGTCCTCAGCAGTGTGTGGCACTTCTCAGCTGCTTTGTTTTCCAAGAGAAGGTATGTAGATTTGTGACTTGAACTTGCAAGCAGTCGCGCACGGGAGTATCATTCATTTAGTCATTCGCACAACCCTATTGATAGCATTTATTATATATACTGATAGATTAACCTGTCAGAAACTTGTATATTATTTTTATTATCATTATTCATTCATTTATTTATTTTAAATTCTCTATTCACAGTGGCCCTTCAATCAATGAACGTATATTGGTATTCACGGGGCTGTCATAAAACATTGACATAATTATAAGTCTAAGATGAAAGCACTCAATTGACTTACAATATCTACATCCTAATATGATATTAGAAGTATTGAAGCAATGGTCCGAGTTACATGAAAAAACTTCAGGCCAGCCTGTCAGCCTGTCTTTTTAAACTTTTTATTCTTTCTACCTAGCATCCTAAAGTGAATTTTGGAACGCCAACAAGTTATGCTTATCGAGCTGTGTAGTGTAGTTGTCTGCTCTCGCATGGTGACAACACGTCATTATAGTATGTCGCAAGTTGCAGAAAGCTATGGACCGTCCTCTTTTTAAGTGAAGTTTAAGCGTGACATGAATGAAGGACTCCCACCATTTTACGTAGCATCTGTGCGCAAGTTTCGATGTTCCTCCAGTGTGTTTGCTAAAAATATAAGATTTAATCCAAGCAGTTACATAAAGCCATTCCATCGATTAGCATTTGACCTATCTAATTGTTCATTTGTTCCTTTATGTATTTATTCAATCTTTCATTGATTCATCTTTATTTCGTTCGTTCTTTATGTAGGTAAGTGATTCCGCTCAGAACTTTACTCGTCCGAGCGTCAGAGTGGAAAATTTGATAATAGCCTGATAATAATCTGATATATAGCGACAGAGCATGCTCAGATGTGCATCAAAGCATTTAAAGATTGATGTAAAAAGATTGACGGCTTCTTTCGACCGTTTTGATCGAGTGACGTAAGTTTCTGGCGAGTTTCGAAACAATTGATTCTTAGGTAGAAGAGTAAACCAATTCTGTACAATAGTTTTTGTCCCTTAGGCTGATGATCCAACGAAGCTGCAAGAAGAACTAGCTGGTCCGCTGCGACAAATGCAGGTACTGTGTTCCTCGTGCTAAAGCTGTCTTCCTAACTTGAATCAGTCATAAGTGGTTCTTTGCATGCATCGCAATTTGAATAGAAATCAGTCAGCGCCAAGATGGTCTACGGTCAAGATCAAAACTCCAAAGCTGTTATTCTCATGCGCTGATTCGGCGAGAACGTTATCGAACTTTTTCTTATAGATGGACGCTAAAAAGTTTTTTTGCTTACCGAGCAGTGTCCAGGTCCTCCTCTCGATGTGACCACACCTCGTGATTCCTACATCTGGAATTACAGAGAATTAGTGGATCTTTCCACGCTAAGTGGAAGTTTAGCAGAGCTTGGATTCAAGGCAGAATTGAGAAAGAATCTTACCACTGAGCTTTTTTTTTTTTTAGTGGGTTATGTTGAGGAAAGGCCATGGTGACCTATACAAAGCCCCAACAATCCTGAGATGTGGAATTTAAGATTCCCATACGAATGCTCTACCATCTGAAGTGTCGATTAATGAAGAACCGCGTGCACTGAAATGTGCACGGCCTACTTCGATTTGTCTATAGATATATCGACATGTAAATGTATACATAAAAGTGTACATGTAATCGCGTAATCGTATCTCTCTCATCTATCAAGTAAGAGAGTGATGAAGGAGGGAGTTTCCCGGCTTTTTGCAGATGGTCACGAGGTTTGGCGTCAAGAAGGCCTCCATTCATGAACCCCCAGGGGGTGACTTGTAATCCCCACTGTCTGGATAGAAAATTAAGTTGAGTATCAAGTGGCCTAGCTGGTGTTTGATGTGGTTTGTTTGATTTGATTTGGTTCTCGATAGGAATCCGCTCGTCGCATCGCAAAAGTTTCTGAAGAGGCGAAAATGGAAATTGACGCTGAGACGTATGTTGAAAAGTTCCGACCAAGTCTAATGGACGTTGTCTACTCTTGGTGCAATGGGGCTTCGTTCGCGCAAATCTGCAAAATGACCGATGTTTTCGAAGGTTTGTCCATAGATGTCTTTTTCAAGATTGTTTACTTCTACGTTTATGTAGGGACGATTGCTCTTGTGAAACGTAGCAGGGCGTAAAACGTAAGAAATTTTTTACAAATTTGAAAATGACTAGGTTGCTGTGAACCACGTTTGTGATGCGCCAGGATCATCCAGTCTCCGGCAAAAAACTTCAACTTCCTTCACTGTGTTTGATTTTTCAAGAGACTTCTTCCTCACTGGCCCTCATTTGCTCCGTCTTTTGTCCGTGCGGTTTGAGTTTCCCGCTAAAATCAGGCCATGACTGTAGCAATCTAATGCACATCGAGAATCTGCTACCCATCGCTGTTGCATTTCTGTAACAATGTGACCTTCATTCCTCATAGGTAGCATAATTCGTTGCATGAGAAGGCTGGAAGAACTTCTACGTCAAATGTGTCAAGCTGCGAAGGTTATTGGTAATACTGAACTTGAAAATAAATTCGCTGACGGAATCACGAAACTGAAAAGAGACATTGTCTTTGCCGCAAGTTTGTATTTGTGATAATACCTAGATGGGATTTTCAACCTTGTATTTGGCGATGTTTTGTAGATAAGTGGAAGTGATATGAGAGCGGTGTCTTCCTTTCAGTCCTATCTGAACGCAGACAGCTGCAAATGAAACCAAGACAACGTGAATCGAGTGCATCTAGATTTGAGATGAATATCTTTGATCTGTTCTCCTCCGTTAGGACAAAGAATCAGGATATAAGTATCGCATACAAGCCGAATGGTTTTGATTTGGGAAAGATCGTCAGAAGGCCGAATAGATTTGTTTGCTTTCGATTTGCCTTCGTCTTCATAAACAACTGCTGCTAAAGTTTTTTGGAGAGTTATGCCATTGTCTGTTTCTCACCATTAGAATTCTTTAGGGTTAAATGTTGAGAAGAAGGCCTCTTTTGTCCTTTAGCTTAGTCGTCGTAATATTTGCATGGATGTCTCAAGGTTCCGGGTTCGATAACGTCCCTCCGCAGTTTTAACGCATGAATTATATATTTTTGGTATTCAGACTTACGTTTTATGTATTCAGACCTGTATTATAAATAGTCTACAAGTTGATGGTTGGTTACCCCCCTCCCTCCAGCTCAGCGCAAAGCTCCCTTGTCTACCGCAAACGGCAAGGGTATTCAATCCCTCGCTCCTCCCTAGATTCTGACATCAGGCTAGTCCCATCGATTGATTTTCCAACAGACCGCGAAAATCAAGGATGCAATAAACTTTTCTTTACGTTCCGCTCATTTCATTTCAAAACTTCGTATAGTGAAATTATTTTGATGGCTCAGAAAAGCAACCATCTAAGTTTGCTATTGCCAGCTTCTTCAAACATTCATAGGGCATCATTGATGTCTCGTGATGAACATGTTCCTTGATTGTAGGGCATTCTAATTCATAAATCGTTGCTGCAAATGCATTTAAAACACTTTCCATAACAATTCATCGTCTAAAGTGTTTAACGGAACATATCCCTTAGCTTATTTTAGCAGTCTGAGAGCACTAGAGGTTTTTCTCTAGATATTCTCGATTTAGCAACCCATTTTAAGTTATTATCAGTCATAATGCCAAAATATGTAGCTCGACTTACAAGATCAATATCATCGTTCTCTGCATTATTATTTTTTCATTAATACTATTATTATTATTATTGTTATGATTACTTGATGTGTAAGTTGCTAATTTTCTATCAAATACAATCCCTTGCCGAGTTATATCCAATAACCTAGGGTAATGGGAGGTGAAGTTTCATGCATTTTATGACGGTAGCATTACGATAGTGTTAATCTTTTGATTGTGTAAGAACAGTATAGTCGGTCACATGGATAGTACACGTCGCAGTAAAAGAGCCGTCCCATTCAGTACTATCTTTTGCAATTCTTGCAGACAACAGTTTTCTGGAATTGCCTTGATGTCGTCTTCAGTTTTCTTCTTTATCACACCTAATACCCCAACTACAACTGGTATTACTATTGCTTTCAATTGCCACATCTTCTGTATTTCGATTTCTAGGTCTTTGTATTTACTAATTTTTTAATACTCCATTAGTGAAAGGTTTCTATCAGCAGGTACAGTTATATCAATCAATAAACATGTCTTTTTCTTGCAGTCTTTCACAATAATGTCTGGCCGATTGGCTTTAATTGATCTGTCTGTATGTATTGTGAAGTCCTAAAGGATAGTTACATCATTGCCCTCCGTGACTGGCTCTGGGTGATGTTCGTACCAATGTTCAGCGTAAGGAGTATTGTGGTGCTGACATATTCTCCAATGTGGATACTGTCCCATTTTTTCATGACGTTCTTTGTAATCTTTTGGTGCAAGTATTGAGCATCCTGCAACTAGATGGTCAATTGTTTCCACTTTATCCTCGCACAATCTGCATCTAGGGTCAGTTCCATTTTTTATCATATTTGCTTGATAGTTCCTTGCATGCAGACTCTGGTCTTGTGCTGCCATTGTGAACCCCTCTGTCTCGGCTTTGAATCCAGAACACCTCAACCATTGGTGGATATTTGCACGGTCTATATCAGCGTCTTTGCTTCGTAGTGCATATTGGCCATGCAAAGGCTTCTGCTCCCATTTGCTTTTGATATCATCTAGACCTTTCCTTTTCGCCTCCCGTTCTATGATTTTTGCTCGTTTTGTTGGTTGCGTTTCATTCATTTTCAATTGGTGCTAGTTCTAGCTCAGTCTTAAATTTCTTACTTTGGCAGCTAACAGGGTGGACCTTTTTGGTTATTTCGTGTCTGTTAACAAGTTGTAACATCCAATCCTGAGCTGAATCTAAGTATGCATGAAGCCCAATGGTTATGGTTTTATAACATAATTCCAGCTGTAGCAGTCCTTTTCCTCCGTCAGATCTTGGGATATAAAGCCTGTCAACATTAGCTTTGGGATGATGCATTTTGTTCATGGTTAAGAGTTTCCTGACCTTGACATCTAGTCTCTTATTTCTGACATCGTCCAATTGAGGATGTTGAAACCGTAACTATAGGTATCGCTAATGAGTTAATTGCCATGATCTTATTTCTAGCATTGAGCTCAGTTTGAAGTATAGCTCTAATTCTACGAGAGAATTCCTTCCTAGCTTTTTCCTTAATAGCAGCATTTGTTACTCCTTCAGCTTCCTGGATACCTAGGTGTTTATATGTCTCTTCTTGCTGCAGTTCATTTATAGTGGTGCTTAAGTCGAGAGTAATATTCTCATTTTTGACAATCTTTCCTTTTGTGTAAGTAACCTTGGCACAGTTATCTAATCGAAACTGCATACCGATGTTATCACTGATCTTTTTCACAGTATCCAATAACCCATTAAGTTAATTACCATTCCGTGCAAAAAGCTTCAAATCTTCCATACAAAATTAGGTGATTTATAGACTCGCCCATTATCTGATAACTGTAGCCAGCATTATTAAGTTCAATCGATCAGGGACCAATGAAAGGCGAAAGGGAAGTGGTGGAAGTGAATATCCATGGAAGATTCCACAATTAATTCTTAAATTTTCTGTTTTTGTAGTGCCATTCGCATAAGTTAACCTAAGGCTGGTTTCCACAATCCCACATTGTGTTGTAAAACGTTGATACTAGTTGGTGAAAGCTTAAACATATCGAGAACTATTAGGATTCAGCCATGCGGTACGCTATCGAGCGCCTTTCTATAATCTATCTCTGACATATGCTCTGACATTTTCTCTTCTATAAAAATCTGTAATCTCCTCTCTCTGGCAGTCATTAACTTCATTCATAGCTATGTTGCGAGTCATCCATCTCTTTCTCGCTACGCTGGACTTCAAAGGCAGCTTTTCTCTTGATCATTTTCAGCCTGGGTAAGACGGTTATTTTTAAGGATGTCTCTTCAGACATTTGCTAACTTGTTGCAGTCAAGATAATCTCACGGATATTTGGAATGTGTTTTCCAAATATTAAAAGTTGTCTTTGAAATATTTCTTCCTGATGGTTCATTAAGTGCACTGTAAAATACAAGTAAAACTTCTTCATATTCCTCCCTAGTCCATTTTGTGCCTGTCATTTTCTTTTAGTTACGTGTGATATGGTTCTTGGTAGTTCAAGGTTGGGTTGATTCCGGTTTTGATGACTATCCAAGGATTGAGAGAAATCCGTTCCAGTAGCAGATTCCTCCTCCTCGGCCTGGTTCCTTGCTAAGGGACTCGGTCCTCGGTTATCCGCGCGACGACCTATGCGGCTTGATTTAAGTCTGGTTTGCATATTAGCAATAGAGCGCATTTTATTCCTACTGCCAAGAGGTAGATTTTAGGTTGTGCCATCACCAATATTTTCAAGAGACGACGCCATCTCAGTAATCAGAAGCATTGCTTCAACAGTTCACCCGGTTAACCCGGAACCGCTGAAAAAGCACCCGGGCTACAAATCAGAGTTTCCTTCTCTTAGGACAGGGGTCGGCAACTCAAAATGCTTCAAGAGTGATAGAGGACCAAGAAACAAAATAAATATGTCTGGAGCCGCAAAAAACGTAAAATCCTTATATAAGCCTAATGATGACGACGACACGTGCTGTATGTATCCATATTAGCTGTATCTTTTTTCATTTTCAAACGCTTTTGAAAAAGCTCCTTGGGAGCCACAAGGGCGGCGCTAAAGAGCCGTATGCGGCTCTAGAGCCGCGAGTTGTCGACCCCTCTCCTAGGAGATCTACCAGCCAAGGTTTAAGGAGCCTCTCCTACCCCTCGGTTTGAATTTGGAGTTTTCCTTCTCCTATGTAGACTGCCGACCAAGGCTAACGAGCCCTACATGCCTTGAGCATCTGGTTAAAAGGCGGCAGAAACCCACCCTCACCCCTTCTCTCCGTTGGTTCCATGCATCTCCACCATGAGCAGGTCGAGAGCTTGGCTTTTAGTTGTCAGAGGCTTTGGAGACGCAGCCAAATGGGGCAGCCAAATGGGGCATTTATGAGGCAATTGGGGCTCATCCCAATCGCCACCCCGGCAATGACACCTTGAGAGCCATACTATTATTCTTATTATTATTATTATTATTATTATTATTATACACCTGCGACTCGGAAAGATCTCACGCTGTGGAATCTCTCCCAAACCTCTGACTGCTCCTTTTGCTTCAAGCCAGAGTCTCTTCTCCATGTTTTTGCAGGTTGTAGATCTTATCTCAGCGAGGGCCGCTTCACATGGGGACATGACTCTGCACTAAACTTCTTGGCCTCAACATTTCAATATTTAAATCACTCTACTTTCTATGTTGACCTCCCACAATATCTGTCCCCCTCTCTCGTCACTGGTGACGACCTGCATCCTGACATGCTCATCTCTTTTCCTTCTAATGCTCTCTATGTTGTAGAATTGAGCGTTGGCTTTGAGACAAACCTTGATAATAACGCTGATAGGAAATTTTCTAAATATCGCTACCTTCTGAATGACCTAGCATCGAAATACCGCCACATTAAATTTGTGAACTTGTCAATAGGTTCCCTTGGAATCTTTGGACAATCTTGCGATTCGTTCATTCAGATGTGTAGTGATCTATCCATTGACAAAGCACATACTAACTACATAATTACTAAATTAACAACTATAATCATTTGCACAACTTACTACGTATTCTGTATGCGTAAGAAGCCCTGGACTAACCCAGACCTCCTATCCTACTAACAGTCTTCTTTCAACGTTTAATTCCTCTTATTAGAATCATTTTTTGTTCTCTTTTTATCATTTATTTTTTTCTCGTCATTTACTTATTGACTCTCTTTTTTCTACACTAGAAATAGCTCTAATTAAGTCCGCTGGATACAAATTACCTATTATTAGAGGGATTTTTATTTGTGTGTTTAGTTTATATGAAAATGAAGTCTTAAAAATGTCAAAAAGAGTCATAAGCATTTCCATATTCTGTTGAAGAAGCAAACCGGAGCTGCTTGAAACAGTCACCACCATCGCCTAACAGTGAAAGTGGAGGTGAGAAGGCTCGATTGGATCAACTAATATGTAATCAATAAAATCTGTGGAATAAATTGTGGATTGCAGACAAAGAGATTCTTCTTGAAACGGCCTTGAAAAATTTGCAACAGTGAGCAGTAAAAGGGCTCCCAGATGAAGCGGATGTGGAAATTGAAGAATGACGAAATCAAAGCTAAGGCAGTCAGCACACCTGTTGCTGAAGTGAAATATTGTAACCAAAATGCGAATGTTCGCAGAATGATGGGGAAATACAAGGGAAGTCATGCCCATGAGAAATGCAGAAATATCGAATTATATACCGTCACCAACTCGACAGAAGATCTTTCCCAAAATGTGAAGAACATGACGAGAAAGTTCAAACCAGCAGCTAAGGTGAAAAAAATAAGGATGGAATCGTGCTGTGCGATGGAAATCAAGTTCTACGGAAAGGGAAAGACAATTGCTCGAATTATTGCGCGAAAAACGATAACTTACCTTTGATGCCTGTAAACTGGTAGAAAAGGTGAAAATGAACTGCCACCACCGTGAAATAAATCAGACAGGCCATTCATGAACTAAGAATGGATTAAGATTGGTGGCAAAGAGCTAACATGTTTCTACTCTGAGCTCTCCACAAGAATATGAAATGAAATGAAATGAAATGAAATGAATACGAGTGACCCAAAGATCGATAGACCTTCATGTTTGTGTCGATCCCAAATAAAGGGGACACTCAGCAGTGCATTAAGAACAGAGCCATTGCTTTCATAAGTCATAGCAGCAATGTGCTATTCGATGATCATTCCCGACGAAGGAAGAACAAACTGAAGTCAGAAATTTCGTTGGGGGAGAGTGCGTTTTCAGACCGGGCAAAGGGACAAAACGGCAAATCCGGAAATTGAACATGGTGATTGAATTAAACTGCGAAAGAGAAACATTCTTTGTTTTATTGATTTGTCAAAGGTATTTTACGTGGAAATCTATGATTCTTTTGCTTCTACTGGTTCCGTGCATTTCTCATGCGTCGGATGTCAATTCTTTCCAAGCACGACGGTTCCATGCACACGCAAACAGCTCTGCCACGTTAGATTTGTGACCAAATGTATTCCATGCAATCCATGACAACCTTTGGAATAATATACATGACTGAATGCTCCCAATTCACATCATATTGCCACTGAGCTCCATGAATGACCAGCAAAAGCCACTGAGAGGGGCTCATGGACCAACTGAATTGTTTCCGATCCAACAGGGAGTTGGACCAAGGCTGCATATCGTTTCCCGAATTTTTTAACATCTGCTTCGAAGCGATAATAAGAAAGTGCTGCACAAGTTTGAAAGAAAAGTTGAACTGGCTAGTTGTGCCAGGCAACGGATTTGGGATATGTCGATGATGCTGTTGTGAGTGCGACGAGCATGGGTGAACTTCAGGATCTTGTGGATTGCGTTCAGAATGAAAGCAAATGCAATGGCCTATTCTTAAGCGCATAAATGACAAAGATCATGGGACTGCGAAAAGCTATTAGTTCAAGATGCAATCCTAGTGAACCAGTTGAACATCCCATTGAATTCACCTACCTTGAAGCTGTTTTTACTAAATAGAAAGAAGATACTGGATAAAACGCTTCGGCTTTAGATTAGCTGTCATCAATGTGTGTCCAGTGTTCGTCCTCAGAGTTACTTCTGAGTACTCATTTACCGACTTCGGAAGGATGGACAGCTTAGTTAGCTGTTGGCTTGTGGTTAATGGTTCCGACGACGGGATTCGAACCCACGCCAGTAGATGTCGTACGTTTCGTATCACTGCGCCTTAACCACTCGGCCACACCTCCACGTACTACTAATAACTACGATGAATGTTAAGAAATCAGAATAACTTGTACTTCAAACTGCCCCAAGCGTAGTGCAACAACTGCCCTCAATAATGTGTGGAGGGATGGAAGCATCTCCTTTAAGAATAAAAAGTGGCAAACGTGAGCAAATAATGAAGATATATTTTGTGAGCTATGTTGGTTAGAGGCCCTGGTAACCTATAGAGAGCCCCACACAAAGGAGGAAAATGAAAGGCTAAAAAAATAGAAGATAATGTCAACCTTATTGATTTTAGGTTTGTAAGAAGACATGTTATATGATTCAGGAAAGGAAGAAGAGGTAAGACGTTCCATAGAATTTTGGTTCTAGTGATTTGATTGCATGGACCATGAGCAATTGATTGTGAACCACGAAACTCCTATGGTTTTCGTAAAGATACTCGTGATTTATAATCACCTTTCTGGTAAAGGACAGACCGTGAACATGAATTCTTCATTCATATTCTTTTTTTTCTATTGAGTTTTTTTGGGGAAAGGCCACGGTGGCCTATACAATGCCTCAACAAAGGAAGAAAGAAGAAAGTGAAAGGCTAAGAGGAGGGAGAGATTAGATCAAGTTTATTTATCTTGGATTTGAAAGTTGGCAAGTTGTAAGATTCAGGAAAGCAAGAGGAATGCAAGACGTTCCATAAGTTGCATGTTCTAGGGATGAATGATGATTTGTGGGATAGAGTTCGTGGATTAGGCAGTTAAACTTGGAAAGGGTGTGAATGAGTTGAGCTTCTGGTGGTCCTGACACGCCTCAGAGGAACTGGAATAATCTCCCTGATCTCCTGAGAACAATGCCCGTGAAAGTATTTGTAAAGGATGGAAAGATCTCCAACTAATTGACAATGGGAAAGAGGTTGGAGAGATTTGGTGAGGTTAGGATTATTGATGAGACGAATGGCTTTGGATTAGACTTTGTCGATTTGTCAAGAAGACAGAGAGTAGATTTTGGAGCACCACCCCAGACATGGGAGCAGTACTCTAAATAAGGACAGATTTGGGACTTGCATATAGTTAGAAGGTGAGAAGATGAGAAAAATCCTCGAATTCTGGCGTGGAAACCGAGCTTTTGAGAAGCATGTTTAGCAAGGGAATGGATGTGAGTTTTTCCAAGTGAGATTAGATGAAAGAGAAAGACCAAGTTGTGTGAAAGAAGCTGAAGTGTCCAGTTCATCACCATTGATGAGGACAGGAGGAAAGTCTTGATTACGTTTGCGTGAAATGACAGCCTGTTTCGTCTTGCTTTGGTTGAGCGAAACTAGGTTGTCTTTGCCCCATTTCTCAATAACTGTCAGGTCATTGGAGAGAAGAGAGGCTGCACATAGTGAAAAGCATGTGTAGCTGAACCACAAGGACGAGTCCTTGGACTGCTGCTATTTGATTAATGCACTTACGATTTCTTTTATATGGTAACGAATACTGCTGCATGTGATTTTGCGGATGAAACAGCGATTTTGCAGCTGACTGTCAGTAGCATAATACGACTGTCTGTTCAACACTGCCCACTTCTTCCAATTTGCTGATTATGCAGCTGTCGTAGAACTGATGAACGTGAAAACCAGCTGTACTAAACTGCTTCTCAAGACGGTGCCAGTGGTCCGATATGCTTTTCCAGGTCGACAAATGCATCTCTTGGAGTAAAGAATTTTCCCGCACGCTCTCTTCAGTTTTAGCCTAAAGTCCTTATTAAATCCACTCTTCTTCTCATAGTTGAAACAGGTGAATCTTTAACCCATCTCGGACGCTTTTCCAAGTTAGAAATGGACAATAATTGCCATAAGCTTTTTTCATCTTCACTTCAAAACATTCTTAAAGCTCTTGATTTATTACGTCCTTTCTTAACTTCCTTGGCATTTTTACAGTAGCTGACATATTCAAGACTTTGATTTGTGAACATTTAGATGGAATCGTCACTAAATTCGTTCGGCAGTGGCTTGATTCGCCAATCTCTGCCACTATGAGCTCTATTATTCTCTCCCATATAAAATTTGGACTGGCCTTCCACCTCCCTCCCTTCATTCAAATTTCAGCAATGCCAAACGGTTTTCCGCTCTTCATCGGGACAATCACATAATAAAATAATAAACAAGTTGTGGAGTAGTAACACCGATAATGAAGAAGCTTGATTCATTCTGGTCTAAAGCTCAGAGTAATCTCCCTGCAAATATTTTAAATTTCACTGTCAATTATCTCAATGGTACAATTGCCACCAGAATCGCCTACATCTAAGGAGTCTTTCCATCGCAACTGATTCTTCCTTCTGCTTCCAGTTCGAGTCCCTCTTTCAGATCATTGCTTATTGTGATATATGCCTAGATTGGGGACGTCATAAATTGCGGGACCACTCAGCACACAATTCTGTTGCTCTAACCTTTTTATTTTTAACATCTTCCAAACTGTGTCGACCTTCCTGGTAATCTCTCGCTTTGCATCGTTACTGGTGACAGCTTCCGCCCAGACATGCTTCTGATTGCATCCGACAATTGCCTGCATACATTTTCATTAACAGTGGGTTTTGAAACAAATCTCACAAGCAACTCCCATCGCAAAGAGGATAGATATCATCCTCTCCTTGGAGATCTCAACAGCAATCATCGACAAGTCAAATTCGATAATCTATCCATGGGCTACATAGCCATTCTTGGCCAGTCGTCTTATTCTTTTCTGGAGATGTGTAATGGTATCGAAATCGACCGATACCATCTCAGTAAGAGCATGAGCGAAATATGTTCCATCATTATCCGCACCATTCATTACATCTTTTGTTTTCGAAATTAATTAGGACCCCCTCTTATTATAAATAGCTCCTTCTTCTTCTACAAATTATCAATAACTGTAAGCCAATCCGAATACAAATAACCTTTCTAGTGAGATTTGTGTTTGCACCATTTAAGATACATAATGAAAAGATGAGGTTTGAAAAGAATTACGATGAACGCTGATTTTTGGGAATGAGTTTTTTTTTTTTTTATGCATCCATTAAAAAGTTACAATACAGATTTACAAGCTATACTACTTTACAAGATTACTATACTATACAGCTATGAAATACTACTGAGACGATGCCCCGGGGAGCAAAAGACTATGACTACCCCGAGACCAATTGAACATAGAGATTAAACCACTGTCCACCTCGAATTGCATGCCAAGGGTCTGCGATTTTTATAAATTTTTGCATAGGCTGTTTCGATATAATCACAGATATTGCTTGGCATCTAATTCGAGACAGATGTTATACATACGGGAAAAAGAAGAAAATGAGAAATTGTGGTTGTGGTTTTGTGGCCTATACCGCAGCACAAAATGTTCTAATAAAATCCACCAGATTTGTGAAATACGGGATAGAGTTGGTGGGTTAGGTAGTGAAATAAGGAATGGCTGTGAGTGAGTTGATGGTGGTCTTGACACGCCTGAGAAGAACAGGAATAATATCCCTAAACATGAATGAATTTATTCATTCCTTGATTAGTGAATGAAGAAATTGATGATTGAATGAATGAATTATTGTTTCTATTTTTACTCATGGCTCAGAATGCTCGATTTGAAAGGCATGGGATAGAAAAGTACAAGAAAGTTATGAATTATAGTGCCATCACAGAATTCTAAGCATTAGCTAGACAAAAAGAAAATACAAGAATCTGTGCTACGAAATATGGATGGTGATGACGGAGGGCTGAAAACGATTCATGCTTGCAAGCTAGTTTTCATCAGTCATATCCCCAGACACGAAAGAGCTCTTCTCTTTGGCGTGGCAAGGGGGCAGCAGGGTAGAGGTGGAGCAGAATCTCGGCTAAATCATATCAAAGAAGAAAGTGGAAGATTGAAGTTGCAAGACTAACTGAAGACCGGAATAACATGGAGGAAGATTGTGAAGAGAGAGGGCCAGGGATTCACATCATCAAGCTCTTCGCTCTTGATGGTGAGCAGAATTACAGAAGCTCTGAAGAAGCCTTAATTGGAGAGCGACGTGTATTAAGAGCCTGTGTATAATACGGGCAACACAACCAACATCGACGGAAATTCACAACAGCTAATTTCAAATAAATTCACAATTTTATTTTATTTTATAGGCTTTAATTACCTCCTAAAGGGAATGAAAAATGTATATGCGATGTTTGTTGCTCAATGTCACAGCCCTATTTTATTTTATCTTATTTTATTTTGTCTTATTTTATTTTATTTTATTTTACTTTATTTCGTTTTATTTTATTTTATTTTATCTTATTTTATTTTATTTTACTTTACTTTGTTTTATTTTATTTTATCTTATTTTATTTTATTTTATTTTACTTTGTTTTATTTTATTTTATTTTATCTTATTTTATTTTATTTTATTTTACTTTGTTTTATTTTATTTTATTTTATTTTCTCCAATCGAACTGCCAAACCATCGTATTAAGTAGGGGATCTATCTTAATTTTTGATGAAGATTCTCACATATGTAGGATTCACCACCCACTAATTTCGTTTGCGTCGGATTGATGAAGCTTTTTGGAGATTAGGGCCCTTTGCGCAATCTGTTCAAATGCTCTTCTCGAAATACTCATGCTGACAATGATGCATGATTTCAAACCAACTCTCGCTTTTTTGTCATGAAAATTCGACTGAGATTTGGCCACATGTTAATAACAGCTAGCTTACTCAAATTACCTCCTCCATTTCCTTAGTTGATTGCATATTCGTCGGACAAGCTCTCCTACGCATTATTTGTCAGAACAATTTCTTCAAAGTAGTTGCTTTAGCACTCATGATTTGAGAATTTGCTATTTCGAGTTAGCACGCGCAATTTAAATGAATTTCCATATAATTGAATCGCCTAAAATTCTCACAAATACTTCGCATTATGTACGCTGGCCATTATCTAGCGATCTGCTGTGTTATTTCTGTTTACGTTTAGCATTAGCTACTAAAAGAAATTTAAAATTGATTCCTTGCGTTTAGAAGCAACAAGTTAACCCGTAATTTGTCTTAATCCCCAATCAATATTCTATGATGCATTTATTTGAAACCTTCCTTCATAAGTGCTTCATGCTAGCTTCTGTTATCATCTGTTATAGTGACAGGTGTATAACAGAAATTTCCACCGTTCCAAGCAAATCAAAAGCCCTCCTGCCAGGTCGAATTTTTCAACATATCGTCGATCTCATTTTACAACTGCATAGCATACTCCACTTCAAGCGTAATAAAACAAGACCCAGGGCTCTGGGTTTCTCACGGGAGGTAGGTGTCTTCAGCTAAACGGCATGGGGTGCCTGACCTTGAGCGTAGCAGAAATCCGAGAAAGTGCTCAGAGCTGCTCCCAACGAAAGGAACTTTGATAACGCGCGTCCTTTCGCATGCTTCACTGGCTTTCTTTTGACGGTGAACCGTGCAGGATTCAAATCCTTTGCGGCATTGATTTGCAAGCTCAAATTATCACACTATGGCATCGCCGTTTGTATCATCCTTCTATTTTGCAGTCGGGGACAATGCAGAAACCTCCAAATTGGTGTCCCTGAATATCGACTGCCAAAAGTGATCTCGATTCATTTTTGTTGGCTCGTAACCGATTCTGCAACCACTTTCCCTTAAAGCACATTTGAGGAAAAGAATCGATGAAAATTTTGCAGCCAGTTGAGTCGACTATTACTGTTCTTTGGTGTTAGCTTTCAATCGTACGACAGATTTCCATGATCTGACAGATTTTCATCGCACAAAAGATTTCCATCGTATGACAGAATTCCATCGTACGAAAGAATTCCATCGTATTACAGATCTCATCGTAAGACAGAATACCATCGTACGACAGATTTCTATCAAACGAAAGATGTCCATGAGCTGACAGAGTCTCATCATACGACAGAATTCCAGATCGTGACAAATTTTTCTAAAGAAATTCAGGTAAGCGTTTTCCTCCCCACTTTTCGCCAAAAATTATTTGCAGGTGGCAACCGTTATTGGAATCATGCCATATTCTTTTAAGATGCGAAGAGTGGCGCAACCTCGGTTTGTAAAAGAGTGCCAGACTTCATAATGCCGACACATTGTCACCGTTTTTTGTGGCTAGGGCCTCCCTGTTCAGCCCGGATCACGTCACTTGTCTACAGAAAGATCCTGTTCGTCAGATGGGTCGGAAGTCCTCAACTCCACAACTGGTCCATGGTCCCTTATTTGGCAGTATGTCTTATTGAGGATACCCCATACGCACGCAAAAGACCCACCACCACAAGCACTATGCTATAGGGCCCTGAAGACGCATGGGCTCCCCCCCTATCCGCCATTTAGGGGGACTTGCCACCACGCTGACGTGGAAACATGTAAACGTTGCAGTTCCTTACCTCACCGTTGGGTGGACATGGAGATTCCCTTCGCCTCTAAGGCAAATTAGAATGAAAGGATAATCCACGAATTCCTGTTTTTAAACAGGTATCTTTGACTGTAGTTATAGAAATATTTATAAGTAGTATAGTATAAGTAGCAATTCTTCCCTTTTTGAAGAAATCGATCTGATGAAGTCCGCACAACCCCATCTAGGATGCAAGCCCTTTCTTCAATCCTTCAACCCCATTTCACTTTTAGCTAGACCTTATAACCACTGCTAGTCGGAAACGGGTAAATGGGTAAATACTAAGGGATACCATTAAAATCCTAACATCGTCCTTGGGTTTTTCCCCCTTTTAGTGGGTTCTGTTGAGGAAAGGCTATGGTGGTCTATACAAAGCCCTAACAAAGGAAGAAAGAAGAAAGCGAACAGCTAAGAGGAGAGAGAGATCATATCAAGTTTATTTATCTTAGATTTGAAAGATGGCAAGTTGAAGGACTCAGGAAAGCAAGAAGGCAAGACGGTCCATAAATTGCACATTCTTGGGATGAATGATGATTTGTGAGAAAGAGTTTGTAAACTCGAGTTCAGAGTTGTGGGCTCGAGTCCGGCCATGGGTGATGAAGCCAGCGAGAAGTCATCTCGTCCGAACCCTTTTTCTCTGAAAGTTCTCCGAATTCTGTCTCTTGTTTCTGCTATGCTCTAAATCAAGTATACTACGCAGTCTTGAAGATGCTGGTACTAGCATTGCCTTGATACGTACTTTGGCTGTGTCCCTTGGGCATTAAATGCAATCCGAATAAAGATGTCCCTAGTCGCATCTTTAGACGTATATACACCTGTCAACAAGCTGCGTTTAAGTATTCTCATGCAATTGTGTGCCATACCAACGAAATGCTTTATCTCGTTAAGGTAATGCGTGGTTACCCACCGTATGTTTATCATCGGTAGCATGGAAAATATCAAAGATCACTTTTATTCAGCACGATGGAAATCTAATTTCCTATTATCGATTCTATTTGCACCTGTTAATAGGGCAGACAATGGCTTGCTTGCAGACAGGTGTAAGAGAGCAGTTCATTCAATTAATGTTAAGATAAATACCCACCTTTTGAGATTGACACGCGTTGCCAGGATATTCGAAATGATAAAAGAGCAAGCTGACCTGTTTGACTGATCATTTCATGGGTACATCCACGCAAGTCGACTGCTCATAAAGTCACAGTGCACGTCCGACATTCAGCTGGCTACAACCATCACCTAAGAAGTGGCTGAATGTCAACCAAGAGTGAATAGCTAACCTGTTACTACTTATCAAGAAAGGCTACTTTGTTTAGATACAGCAAGCATCTCTCAGTAGGGATAAGTCTAAAAGACCCTAGCTGTAAATAGTGTGACGGAGAATCAACAGGGTATTAAGAGAAAAAACCGCTATTGAGAAGAGCCAGGCATCTGTACTTAAATAGCTTGATTGATAAATCTCATCTTATGAACTTTGTTAGTACAAAGTGCTCATTAGCTCCAGATTCTGCAGAACTGAGTGAGCTATTCGAAGCTGGTTTCCAGAAGAGAGAAGTTCCTGCAGAAGATTCGTGAAGAGTAAGGTGGAACACAGCAATCATACAATTGGTGCAGTATTGAGAACAGCGCAGGAGAGCACTGAAGATAGAAAAAGACTTCCAGAAGAAGGCATAGAAGAATTAAGAAGCAAAGCACGGGACATAATCAAGCGTAGAAGTGTTGGAATCTGACGGGATACAAGAAGCAAGGTGACAGGAAAAAAAGCAGGTATGACACTCGCGTACAATGCATCTTGTTCCAACACCCATCTCTTGGGAGTTTCTTCTTTGCACACGAGTTCATACAAAAATGGAAAAAAGCCCTGTAGCAGTTACGAGATTGTGGCTCTCACCATAGCATTCTTGTGCAGCAATTTATTGATCCATCGTTGCACTATGATTCCTTGATCAATCTACTGCACGCGAGTGCGATGTACTTTCCTACCTTTGAGTTTCTACGGCAATGTTTCCACTTAAAATTTTGCAAATGATCTGCTCAAACGAATAGAATTCATTACCATCAGACTCAACTCAGGAGAGCAGTCGGCTTCTGCCCAATGATGGCTGCCTATTCTCAGTCATTTGAATATCGCATCTCCTAACCCCACTTGACATTTTGCATCCGACCGACCACCATGGAGATACATGCAAGTGTTTTTCCCTCAAACTGCCTATGTCCCAAGCAAATTTCCAGCAATGTAAATGCTTTTGGCAACAGTTTTTTTACGTTGCAATACTCTAGTCTACTTTCTGGCATTTCAAACATGCAATATCCCATAAGACGAAAAATTTCTAGTGTAAGGCTTTATCATATTCTTATCGTCGTTGTGTAAATCTATGTAGGTCTACATAGTCGTACTACTGCATTAACGATCCTTAATCGTAAGTGCCGTTACTCACTATTGATCGAGAACAACTAACAGCTGTAAAATGAAACATTTACCCATGAAATTACCTCTCTGTACATTCATGGACATTGTACTAGCAGACATGATTGTCTGCTATGGAAGATAAAACATTGTGAAACAGACTTTTTGAGAATTCTGAAAGAGAAGAAATTTTATAAGGAAAATTAGTCGTCGAGATCATAGCAAATTCATCATCGCCATCATCATCATTGCCATCATCATGATCACCATCATAATCATCATCGCCATCACCATTACTACCAGAAATCGATAGACTTTCTCCTCCATCAAAACTACACCTTCTTCTTGAAGTCATTTTGGCAAAAACTAGTTTCTGTATCAAGCAGATAATCGCTTCATAAATTTTACTTCCTCAATGAACTTAAAATCAATCAAAATATGTTCGCTGCTGCCTAAAGTTGTCCACTTTTAGAGATTTCTGCGCTGTAGAAGCTTCTTCTCTGTGAGTGTCCATGCAATATGGTTGTCCGCCTTAGCAAACTGTCCACTACATAAAAGTTTCCGCTGTTAGAAGCTCAATTTTGGCTCATCAACGTCTAAATTCATTCGCCACTGTAATTATCAACGCCTTGCTTGCTGCGCATACAATCAAGAACATTCGATTTCTTTTTCACGATTTTTCTTCAATCCGTTTAGTCCATGCCAATCAAGCATGAATGCTCTTCTGTTCATTCAGAACCATTTGTTGTTCGACCTGAATTCGGCTTCTACTGGTGTGCATTTTGGAAAACAACAAACGATTTTCTCTTCCACACTATCGTTTGGCCATTAAAATCAATCTCATGTAATGATCATAAGAGAGTACTTAGAAGGCACATTAATAAATGATAAGTCTTTAAGTATGTACTTCTAATTTCGACAAAGCAAAGCATGTTCTTTTTTGTGCATTCTGGCTCCGCAAAAGGATACTAAAGTGAGGAGGTGAATGATGAAGCGCTTCTTCATCAACATGGCTATCGCAACGACAGTACATTTTAAGGTGCCGTGAGATTCAGGAGTCGTTTAATTATTAACAAGCAAATTTTGCGGTTTTGCTTTCTCTATGAGTAAAATCATTGCAAAACTGACTGATTCGATTCCCTTGCTGATTCTTTTCATGCAGTCAGTTCAATGCAGTTGTGATGGCTTGTAAATTTTCTAGTGGGATACCCTTACTTGTGACAGCTCGCCACATTTATTCCTTCGGACATGGGATTAGCTACAAACCTCACTTGTTTGTGACTTCCGAGAGCAACATTTATCAGTTTGAAAAACGTCAATCACAAAATCAATCAGAGGCCTTTTAAAAGGCGCAAACTTTTCGACTCCCTTTTGCTCTTCAGAAGTAATATTTTCAAATTCCTTTTGGTTCAAAAATGGCTGTGATGCGGAAAGTCAGTCTTCAAATTTTCAAAGAATTATGCAAAATCTCTGCATATCTTCATTACTCTTCGATTACTTTTTCAGATTAAGAGCAGAACGAAATAATAGAAATATTGAAGGAACTGTCATTCAGAAAGTTTGTTCGCTTATTCGGGCTATTTCGGTCGCCCATAGTCATCCTAATTAGCCGACAGCATTAACAAACCTTCCCTAATTGTCTATTTACGGTGACAAAATCATTCTTGCTTCAGTCCTGTACGTTTTATTTTTCTTTTGCTTTGAGGTTTACTCAGTCAGATTTTTCCCATTTTCGTGCAGCAATATGCAGGATTGCGACTGTTTTGATCGCTACGATAGCCGAAAGAATCATCATCATCATCGTGCAGATATCAAGTCAACATTTCATTGCAAAACTGACGCAAAATCACACATGTCCAGTTCGTTCAGTATCGATGCCATTCTGTCAAAACCAGGAAGGACAAGAGAGGTTGAAAATTTGATTACGACAAGTCGGGCTTCTCCCTCCGACGTTGATCTTACCTCGAAACCGTGTTACTTTGACTCACCTCAGCCGTTTGCCAAGTCCATCAACAACTGCTGCACGAAGAGTTGCTGTCATCGTTCCCCACGGCACTTCGATTACTTGGCCTTCTACCGATATTCACGGTTTGTTGACGACGATGTCAGTGATCTACCAAGGCGCTGTCTAGATGAACCAACCATGGTACAGGTTAGCAAGCATGGCCTACCGATTGGCTGTTCCGGATGCGCTGACTGTAACTTACCTATCCAGAGACTCGGTCGAGGTAAGTTTACTTTCCCGAACTTGCAGTTGAGTCTATATTTAGTATTCTGCTATTCAAAAAGTGCTAGAGCTTACCGCTGATAAACTGATTGAAACTGTACGCTGGACAGTAAAGTTGAAACATATTTCTGTCATATCCTGAAGTGATATTTTCCTATGACACTCGTCAGAGCTTTAAAAGTCAGATAATGACCAATATAACAGGACATTATTGTGTAGTCCTTTTCGGTCATTATCAGATTTTTCTTTTTTTCTGAAGAGTGTCAGATGGAAGATCTTCAAAGCACCGTGCTTTTTTCCGTTATTCCTTCCAGCCATTGACTCCCCCCACCTGAAACAAGTGTCCCGTGTAAATCTCGCACATTTGCGAACCTTTTTTAAGGTAAATTGCTATTCAAAAGTTGAGAAGAAAAGCTTTCAGGTATTTTATGTCTCGACGTTAAGTCCAAGAGCAATATTCCAACCCTGACAGCCTTAACCGATGGAGCAGCAAGCCATTCCTTCCTCATGCGCCCGGAGTTACACCAAAAGCCGGAGCTGCACCAAAAGCCAGCAGCTGTTACAAGGCGTTCATTTCTCATCGAAAGCTGGTTCTTTGGAGCGTTTTTCCTTGACTTGTTACGTCAGTATTTTTAGCGCTGTCACATTCAATTGACATGTGTTAGGTAAAGGTCAATGCATGACGTGAGCAGCCATGGTAAATGATTTTCGAAGGACTTTGAATAAAGCAGTCATGCCTCAATTATACTAAAGCCTATTTAGCTATAAATGTTGATAAACAAAGCAGCATATTATCAGCGCAGTGCACTCAACTCAATTGTGATACGGTAAATATTTTTACGTGATATTCCTTAACCATGGCATCCATTCATCTAATAATGCCAAGACTCAATGACGCTTCATTCACATAGAGAGGAATAATGTGTGTATAATAATGATGTTACAGCGTGATTCCATTCTTGAACCTCGTAGCAACGCCATGTTCCTTTCTCATCCATCCATTCAATCCAGAGCGAGTCTGCTATCATGAATCAGTTGCTTGGCAACTTGAATAGAAAAGGTGCACGCACACGAGAATTCTTCTTTCATTTGGCAATGAAATTTGAAACTACAAGAATCGTTCTGGAATTATTTGGAACTCGAGCAACTTCACTGACCCCCTCTTCCCCAAGGATGGCATTGCCTTATTCGGGGGGTAGGGAATGTGCTAACTATAAGGAGCAGAACTTGACTGAACCATAGGAGCTTTAAGCTGGATGCCTTTCCTTGCACCCCCGTTTGCAGCGTTTGCCATCCACGTGCACCATCTACTACCTTACGGCCACTTCTGATTAGATAATTTGCGATTCCAAGCGGACCTTTCCAACGGCATTCGGTGTTCTTCAGTGACGTCTGCCTATTTTTGATGAATTTAGTTGAGCAAAGGCAAAGTGAAAATGCAAATCTTCTCATGAAGACAAGATATTGATCGAAGTCATCTGAGGTAGAAAACAGAAATACTGATATTGTAGTCTCTCGTCGGGCATTCAAAAGCGACTGCATTTTTTGGCTTTCATCTCAAAGCAAAGCAGCCTTTATTAAAGAAAATAACGGTTATGGCTATCTGCAAATCACTCACAGGTGTGTCAATCCAATCACATGACATTTAACACTTAGAGTGAGAGTCAGGGAATTTCTCGATAAGTTTAAGATCTCATTAGGGTTTTGAGTTGAGTCCTATAATCGATAGGAGTTCTGTGATTCTGGGGTGGGAATTGTGAAGCAAGCTGCTCACCCCTCACCTCGTCGTGACTCACCTCAACAGTACACCTTTCAATCATTTCCTGCTGGAAGAGGAGGCATCTAAGAACAGTCATGAGTGCGAACTGCGCTCAGGGCTCAGCAAGGCATGCATCAACCCTAACCACTACGCCAATTAACTATATGATGTAAGAGCTCCGTAGAAAATCCCTGCCTATCAGTGTTTTTTCTTCCTTTTTTTTCTTTAGTGAGTTATGTTGAGGAAAGGCCATGGTGGCCTATACAAAGCCCCAGCAAAGGAAGAAAGAAGAAAGCGAACAGCTAAGAGGAGAGAGAGATCAGATCAAGTTTATTGATCTTAGATTTGAAAGATGGCAAGTTGTAGGACTCAGGAAGCAAGAAGAAGGCAAGACGTTCCATAAACACCTTTATTTTGTGACAACTTTAAGCCATATCGTTTAAGTTTGGCATTAAGAGCCGAAAATTTATCAGTAAACATGATTTGTCTTATCAACCCTATTCAAGTTGACAGGATTGCACGTGAAGGTGAGAATATCTTCATCAATAGATGATAGACAAATGTTTTGATAATTCCTGTTTGAATTTGGGATTTAAGGAGTAAATCGGGTGCTGCTTAAAAATTTTGATTGTTAAGAAGTGGACAAACATTGATTGAAGTGAACATCTTGATGTATCCCCGATGGATGAAAACGCAAGTCAAAATGAGGGTTAGAGACAATAGAGGATTTAGAATGGTGGCACTTCCTAAGGAAAAATCAAACCTGAGGCAGAAAACCTTTGAAATACTGTTTATCTTCTTCAGCCTAAGTTTCGTGATTCTTATTGCACATGCGTATTGAAACGCCCGAGGTCTGGAATAAATAGGTTTTTGATGAAATTAACGAAAAGTCTACTGCTTGTTCAAATCAGGGATTATGATGATATAATCCAAAGCTAAATATTAACGATCAACTAGAAGAACAGTGAATGAGAAAGGAGCGGTGCTCTGTTAAGACCTCTGAACATTGTTGGTCAAACACGTTGCCTTGAATATCATAAATCATTCATGCAAAGGTCAACAATGAATTTGAAAAAGATAATATTTCTATTGGTCGTCGCGGGGAAATCAAAGATGATATAACCATTATCAATATCATTGTCAACGGGATAGGCAGGGAAAAGTCTTTTGGATTTTTTACTAATCTATTTCTAATCGTGATAGTACTTTGGCATTGGATGTACAATAGCATTAATAACCTTTTAACTTCACGTCATTAATATGAGCAATGTGATTAAAAGGTCGGAGTCAAAAGAGATCAACGATTTGTGATATGACTCACGACAGACCACCCAATTCCAATCAAGGATTGATCGGCTGAATAAACAGTTTCTAATAATCGCTTGATTAATTATATTATCTATGACTTGCTTCGTGACTCTCTGCAGCCAGAAACAGTCACAAGGATTGATTGTTTAAATTGATCGTTTTAATTGATCGTTTTAATTGATCGTTGTAATCCATCAAGAGTGGAATGCAGTTTAAAAGGTTCCACTAAATGATTGGCTGGTCAATCTGCTGATCGATCAAATATCAGCTAGTTTACTGACTGATCCTGATTGATTGACTAATTATTGTCGCATTTATCCATTCGTTCAGTCATTCATTCATTGGATGATTGATTAATTGTATGATGTACTTCTTCTAACCATAGAAATCTATTTAATCCTTGATTTAAACAAGAATAGCGTGTACCAACTTTGATTAATCACTGATTTCCATTTTAATTATCTGGTTATTGGCATGAGATGAAGACTTCTTCAACCGACAAAATTTCAATTAGAATGTTCTAATTACCCTGTCTTTTATTGTATTTTAACACGTTCTTCTGCTTTCGTGTGAAATTTCACATGAAATCTTCAAAGCAGTGCAGAGCTATGAAGCCCGATCTCAGATGTGATTTTATCTAAATAAAGTATGATTTCGTTTACTACTGATGAACTAACTTAGCTCAGACATGCAGCTTTTAGAGTATCGAAATTGAATTGTTGCTCATTTTCTCAGAGCACCGCCTCTGCAATGACGACGAGATGGTCTGCAATGACGAAACTGCGCTCGTCCTTGCCCATGACATACGAAGAAACAAGCGAAAGAGAACGATTTTCACAGCCGAGCAACTCGATCGTCTGGAGCACGAGTTTCAGCAGCAGCAGTATGTTGTCGGACAAGAACGAAAGTACCTCGCAATTGAACTCGGACTTAATGAAATTCAGGTAAAAGTTTGGTTTCAAAACCGACGGATCAAATGGAGGAAACAAAAAAGCTCTAGGCTTCCACATGGCACCGTTCAATTAGACGAGCTTTGAATTAATATTGGATTGTACTGGTTAAAATCATGTATATAGAACACTCAGAATCAGCATTTTACCCCTAATTATCATAGAATCATGGTAAGAGATTATGCATTGACCGTGGGAAAGTCTCTTTCGAAGGGGGTAACCTGTTGAATTTATACAACCAATAAAAGAAATTCTTCACTTATATAGAGTGGATTTACACTCGTTTATACCCCCTGAATGAGTATATATTTTTCGTTATATTCAATATCAAATTAAATAATGTTGTCAATTGTACGTATAGTGAGAAAAATCTTTGATGCTTTTTGAAATTACGATATGCATTGGAAGCTTTGATAAAAGTCAAATTAAAAGCTGCAATGGCGTTATGAATGATGTATCTTCCCTCAGCACTGAAAGGGGTGGGCTCGAACCAAGCTTGGTCGTTGACCTAATAAAGGTTTGCTCTTTACTGAGTAGTTAAGGAGAAGGCGTATGTATGTCTGGGAAGTAATACATGGCGTAAAACTACGAAGCATTATCAAGTTGGCATTTAATTACGTTAGCCAATGGGACTCGAACTCTAACCCAACGTGGGAATTTCTCCTTTTTTCCTTATTTCAATCCGCTGTAAGTAAAATGACAATGCACTTAAATATCAAATAGAAAAATTTTTTTGCGCTTTTTTGTTGACACTTGCAATGTTTTGATTGAGGTAGACCAAGAGAACTTATAGGTGGCTATTGCAAATACTGCACCCATGAACACCGTGGTACCAGTTATAGGCATGAATCAGTCATTTTACTCAAAGCAGAATTTCTTTGCAAAAAGAGTTGATACTCGCTAATCATCATCAGGATTACGGAGGAATCACCCCTCAGCTTTGAATTAAGTAGCTTAATGTATTGGGAAACGTCTGCATAAGAAGGAAAAATATTCGTCAAGGGAGTTGACTATGCCGGGTCTATGCACTTGCTTGCTTAAGAATCAGACATAGATTACAGAAGATGAAGGCAGGATACGAGGCTAAGGAAAGGGTAATAAGTATTGAAAAAAATATTCAAGAACATTAGAAGGCATTGGTAACAGTGAATTCAGACTTTTTGAAACAAGTCAGATACGTCAGATAGGTCTAATGGTTTAATGGTCTAATGGTCTAATGGTCTAATGGTCTGATGGTCTAATGGTCTAATGGTCTGATGGTCTAATGGTCTGATGGTCTGATGGTCTAATGGTCTAATGGTCTGATGGTTTAATGGTTTAATGGTCTAATGGTCTGATGGTCTGATGCTTTAATGGTCTGATGGTCTGATGGTCTAATGGTCTAATGGTCTAATGGTCTGATGGTCTAATGGTCTAATGCTCTAATGGTCTAATGGTCTAATGGTCTGATGGTCTAATGGTCTAATGGTCTAATGGTCTAATGGTCTAATGGTCTCTTAAAAGCATTTTCTCGTTCACCACCCACCCATCCTCCCCATTTAAATTCATTACCCATTTCATTTTCATTTATCAACCCTAGCCATCATTTTCCGGCTACTCTTACTTTAAAAAGTACATCTCAGATCTAGATAGATATGATAATTCAACTTGTCGCTTGTTTGATGCCGAGTTTATCGATTACGAAATTGATTACAAGGAGAAAGTGGTTATTTTGATCTTTATTGAAATTTGTCGAGTTGATACGCAAATTCTGTTTGTTCTCATATAGACGAAGATAACTCAATTTTGGGTGAAATCAATTGGGTTTTAATAGATTTAATTTGAATTGTGCATGAAAGGCTTGTCATTTCCATTGCAAATGATTTCTAAACATTTTTCTAATTTCCTTCAATGCTCACCTGTTGGCAGCAGGTGTTGAAAAATGAATGAACTTATTGTATCTCTATAATTGAATCTAGATACAAGGTCCTTTACTAAGAAAGCAAATTTCCCATCTCATTATCTCCTTACATATGAGTCCTAAGAGATGCGAAGGTCTAGGCCGTAGCAATAAAACTGGGCACTGATGATGGATTCATCAAACCTTACATGTTTCCAATCTTCGGACAATTGTGGACACCAGAAGGATCTCAGAATCATGAGAATATGAGAAGCCGCAGATTTGATTCGAAGGAAAAAACTGAATGAATATAGAATAAAAGTTGAGAACGCTTCATGTTGACTTTATCGATCAATTAGCAAAATGTTAAGTAATTTTGCTTTGGTCTTGAGGAAATTCTGTTATTTGACTGTTGCTCCTCAAAGGATTTACTGGATACTGCTATGTAAGCTTACTACCGACTGCATCAAGTCACCTTCGGTTCCGAGCACTGGAGAAAACCCAGATAAGCCTCCGTGCTCTGGCTAAAGTAGAGTGGGTGGGATAGCTGGTTTCCCGTTTTTTTTCTTTTAGTCAGTAATGTTGGGGAAAGGCCATAGTGACCTATACAAAGCCCCAAGAAAGGAAGAAAGAAGAGAGAAAATGGCTAAGAGGAGAGAGAGATAAAATCGAGTTTATTGATATTGGATTTGAAAGATGGCAAGTTGTAAGATTCCGGAAAGCAAGAGGAAGGCAAGACGTTCCATAAGTTGCATGTTCTAGGGATGAATGATGATTTGTGGGACAGGGTTCGTGGATTAGGCAGTGAAAATTGGAAAGGGTGTGAATGAGTTGAGCTTCTGGTGGTCCTGACACGCCTCAGAGGAACAAGAAAAATCTCCCTGATCTCCTGACAGCAATGCCCGTGCAAGTATATGTAAAAGATGGAAAGATCTCCGACTAAACGACAATGGGAAACAGGTTAGACAGATTTGGTGAGGTTAGGATTGTTGATGAGACAAATCTACGTTGCTTTCAGCGCCGACGGTGGCTCCATTTGAATCGGGCAGGATGCGAAGCAACGCCTATTTGATCTAAGATTGCACTTTCTGACCACTGCGCAGAATCGATGAGGGAAAAGGCATTGCGATCAGAAACTTAAAAACAGAAAAAAAAGAGCAGTAAGTTCTGATGTCAAAACTGATATCAAATGTCGGCGACGCAGGCAGCCCGTCTTGGGTCTTCATGGGTGGGCAACGTCGATCTTATTCAGATCTCGGCATTAGTTGTGTGTTATAATCATGGGTCATCATGGTCACGTGTTGGTGCGTCTTTTATAGTGTGATGCACGCAGTTTAGTCAGCAAGGAACAGTTAGATACGAGTAGGCAGTGACGAAGAGTCAGTGATGAGTAGGCAGTGACAAAGAGTCAGTGATGAGTAGGCAGTGACAAAGAGTCAGTGATGAGTAGGCAGTGACAAAGAGTCAGTGATGAGTAGGCAGAGACAAAGAGTCAGCGATGGGTAGGCAGTGACGAAGAGTCAGTGATGGGTAGGCAGTGACAAAGAGTCAGTGATGAGTAGGCAGTGACGAAGCGTTAGAGATGAGTAGGCAGTGACAAAGAGTCAGTGATGGGTAGGCAGTGACAAAGAGTCAGTGATGAGTAGGCAGTGACAAAGAGTCAGTGATGAGTAGGCAGAGACAAAGAGTCAGCGATGGGTAGGCAGTGACGAAGAGTCAGTGATGAGTAGGCAGTGACAAAGAGTCAGTGATGAGTAGGCAGTGACAAAGAGTCAGTGATGAGTAGGCAGAGACAAAGAGTCAGCGATGGGTAGGCAGTGACGAAGAGTCAGTGATGAGTAGGCAGTGACAAAGAGTCAGTGATGAGTAGGCAGTGACAAAGAGTCAGTGATGAGTAGGCAGAGACAAAGAGTCAGCGATGGGTAGGCAGTGACAAAGAGTCAGTGATGAGTAGGCAGAGACAAAGAGTCAGCGATGGGTAGGCAGTGACAAAGAGTCAGTGATGAGTAGGCAGTGACAAAGAGTCAGTGATGAGTAGGCAGTGACAAAGAGTCAGTGATGAGTAGGCAGTGACAAAGAGTCAGTGATGAGTAGGCAGTGACAAAGAGTCAGTGATGTGTAGGCAGCGACAAAGAGTCAGTGATGAGTAGGCAGTAACGAAGAGTCAGTGACAAGTAGGCAGCGACAAAGAGTCAGTGACAAGTAGGCAGCGACAAAGAGTCAGTGACAAGTAGGCAGTGACAAAGAGTCAGTGATGAGTAGGCAGTGACAAAGAGTCAGCGATGGGTAGGCAGTGACGAAGAGTCAGTGACAAGTAGGCAGTGACAAAGAGTCAGTGATGAGTAGGCAGTGACAAAGAGTCAGTGATGAGTAGGCAGAGACAAAGAGTCAGCGATGGGTAGGCAGTGACGAAGAGTCAGTGATGGGTAGGCAGTGACAAAGAGTCAGTGATGAGTAGGCAGTGACGAAGCGTTAGAGATGAGTAGGCAGTGACGAAGCGTTAGAGATGAGTAGGCAGTGACGGAGCGTTAGAGATGAAAGTTACACGTTGATTTCAATTCAAAGTAGAATACTAGTGCCGAGATCTCTACTACAGTCGATGACAGGGAATGGTGCCGGGGGGCGAGTTAAAGGAACTGGTTGAATGAAAGTGGTTACTAGAGGAACGTTATCAAGCGGTTCCGTCAAAAGGTAACTAAAGGGAACATAAGAGAGAACGAAGAAGAAGGAAATAGTCATCGGTCGTTATGTAAAGCTGTAATGTAAAATGGAGTCCCATTCTGTAATATTCCGCTAAAAGGAAGGATGAGACCAAGTAAGCGAAACGATATGCTCTCTTCAAACCCTCCATTACTCAAACTCTCAACAAAACAAGGTTATATATTGTTACCACGCACGATTGATTGACATAGTGCATCGTCCATATGTTAGCAATATTACACATTTCCTATGAAAAGTGTCTGAAGACACTTTGCTAGAGAAGCACCATCTTGACACACAGCATTGCGAAGTAGGGTAGACATTCACATTCTCATGGCAACATAACCTCTGATTTTACACCAGGTGCCCCTTAACTGCTGGATGGATGCAGAGAGGGTATGAAGAATTATGGATGGCCGCGCACCAACCCGGAAACTTTCAGGGCAGTTCAGGGGCCGTGACTCGGTTTTCATTTTGGTGGTGCCAAGTTCGCGTAGCAAACAAGCACCGTATGCCGCGTGCGGTAAAAGTAACTGGGGATCTTGGGCGCGGCAATCCCCATTGTGGGGCTAAGAGCGAAGCCGCGAGAACTTATCTGCTCAGTAGTGGTTGAGCTGTTTAAGAAATGATTTTCAAAACAGCTTGAATTTAGCAGTGAAAATCAGGACCAGCTGCATTACTCCTGCTAGTTGGAGGAAAATTGAGACGACTTATGACTTGGATCACATGATGGGTTTCAAAGCGATAATAAAAATGGGTCCAACTGTACGGTGAAAAGTTTACTTTGAATCAATGTTCTTGAACATTCCAAAGTCATCCCGTCTCGCCGACCTTGCTTGTCTAAAATCATTTGCGATGTCGATCAATGATAAGCTACCTCTCCTCATAATACATAACCAGGCAAAATTGTCAATGTAGTGGCCATGGCAAGAGCACTCTCTTTTCCACCAATCATTTTTCTCTTCAACGGATGTCCTTTAGGAGGGTGAAATAGTTTAAAAACATCGGGCGTTGCTGTTTGAGGCGTTGAAGTTGCAGACCCCTGACTTGTTTCTTTGTCACGTTGAACTTGCGATTTTACTGTACTTATGCTTGTTGTATTTCGTCTTTCTTTCCATTTCAAAAGATCTGTGACTTTCTCCCGCCCAAGCTTTTTCGAATTCTATACCAATATTTTCTTAGTGATATTTCAGAAGCTTTCGTATAAAGTTTGACTGAAGAACTTAATACAACCTGGTTGACGGTCAAAATAGCAATGACATCCAAGGGATCTTCCCTGTTTTAGAAGTGTGTAGATTTGCACAAAAAACCACTGTATAAATCTAATTCTCTGATGATGACTTGAGCAACAGTTGAAAGATAAGAAAAAAATTCCTTTTTACATTTTCGTTCCAAGTTTCAGATACTACTTCTTTGAGAGTTATTGAGGCTGCCACGCCCACCCCCGGCCACTCCGGTATCGCAGCCCCTGCAGTTGACATCTGCTATAACCACTTTGTCAACTACAGTAACTTCTTAGCAAGCAAATAGCAGTAAGGATATCACGAGCCTTCAAGGAATATCATTTTCCCTAGGGCGAAAAGCCCTCAAAGTGTCTCAAGAGTTGGGTCCCAAGGATTTTGACAGCACTTTTTGAAACTTCCGCTTGTAAGATAGTGAATTCAGGTATAAACAGTGTTAGATTAGTCCTCCTTAACCTTAGGTGGAAGTCTTGAAAGATGACTAGAATCTTTCAAATGAAAATGCGAATTTCATAGTTCTTAGGAGACTGCAAGACATTTTGACCGAGACAAAATTGCCCCTCTTGAGAGTTAACGAGGCATTTTTCTGCACCGAATAGATCCTACAAGAGGGTATCTTGTTGATGGAGATAGCCATTGGGATATAACTGAAACACTTCTGGACTTGAGTTCGCTACCCAGTCATACCTTGTCAACCGGTTTGATGCCCATCAATTTCTGTTTTTTTTAAAACAATGGACAACTCAGCTAGCTGCCATATTTGGATCTTGTTTCCCTGTGCTTTGGCTTCAGGTCATAGTCATGGGGTATGGCCTAAGCGATGTTTGTCATCGTCGATCTTTGCCTGTTTAATTTCAGCTTTTAGAAGAACACTGATCAAAAGTTCCTGATCGGCAGTATATTTCTGCTTCAAAAAAGCTAGTTGCAGACCGTGCTTCAGCAATTTGCACAGGTTAAGCTGGGAGATAGAGCAGAGGATTTAGTTTTTGGATAAAGGACAGTCAAAGACAAAAATGTTTGAGAAGAATTTGAACGATCTCGTTCGAGGTATTAGGAATAGCAAAAGCAATGAGGCGAGTGACTGTTTATTTCTATGCATCAAAATGTCCCAATTTTTAAGAATGTTAACCTTTGAAGAGCATGCATCCCCATATGTTACAACTTCCCTTCGCTTTTGTGCAGATCCTTCTCGATAAGACAGGTTCTCCCTTCGGCATAGACTATCATCGAATGGGTCCATTTACACCCTGGTTGCTAAGTTTTCTCTATTCTCCATTTCCAGGCAAAATATATCAATCAATGTCTTGAAGAGATCAAACAGGAATTGCGACAGGAAAATATGAACCTAAAAGGAAATGCAGTGGCAAAATTGATCTATGTGAGTGTTTGATTTTTTTTGGAAAACTCCTTGCCTCGACACGTCGTTTGAATATTTGGTAAGTAAATGCAATATTGAATGACATTTTTTCAAAGTGAGAATATGATGGCAGTACTTACAGTTGTGGCCAGCTCCTGGTTTGATACGGAGACATATTCAAACACTTCATGCTCAATTGAAGCCGCATTGCCAACTTGGAGCATCTTGCTGGCAGCCAAATCCTCTGGAGAGCAACTAGTACAAAGCAAGAGGGCTCAGGACTGTGCGTTAGTACTGTCAAATGTGCCTTCATGAAAAATTTATGTGATTGAATCCACAACCAGCCTCGGCAGTTGCTAGCAATGTGCTATGCCTGCAAACCATGTGCCATCTTGGTGGTTCAGCAGTGCCTCACATGCAATCATTGCTAGTCTGCACCACCTTGGAAAAAAAATTATGATGCTAACAATTCTAGCAATATATATACATGTATATACTTTTGAACATGTCTTCATCCATTGAGATGTTTTGCTGTTTCCAAAAACTCCAGAGGATTCTTTCGCATTGCTTACCCCCAGCTATTCTCATCATTGTATGTGATTGTATCTCTTTCTCTTTCTGCAATTCCGCCTTTTTAGCCCAACTTATAGTCCACTTTTGGCTTTTAGTATGCATCTTCATTTTTATAGCTTCTCCATTTGTTACTTTTTGCTTTTTAAGCAGTTCTTCTATTGATAGCAGCAATTTCTTTTATTTCTGATGGATTTTAAGTATTTTCAAGTCGCTACCATTCTTTATTACTATTATTCTTTATTGCTGTCATTCTTTATTACTATCATTCTTTATTATTTATTACTTTTATTATTATTATTGTTATCATTATCATTGTGACATTGTCATTTATGGTAAGCTGCATTTATTGTAATTGTAGAGAAGGAAAGCAGCCTACAAGTCGACTAGTAAGGACTGGTTGGTGACAACCAACAGTCAACAATTTCTGTATCATTCTTTTTTTTCTCCTTTTTCCCCTGTTAAACCAACACCAACACCATTGACCTATTAATGCTATCCTTGCCACTGAAATCAGGGGTCTTTGTCTTTGCTTTTAGTTTTACTATTGTGCTTTATTCTTTCAACTTATATTACTTATGACTTGTAACTGAGATTAATCTGGTGAGATTTACATGCATGCATATGTATGCACCAATAGCACTTTGCCGACAATTTTACTCCTGCAAAATGGAACATGTCTTCATCGTGGTGTTGCTCTTTCTGCTTTCCCTTTTCCTTTTCTGAATCCCTCTTAAGTACATTTTCTGGCTGGAAAACTTTGCTCAAGAGCACTACAGCTAGCGACTTGATTCTATTCTTCTGTCCATTACATCATTTCTCCAGTCTGTTAAGAATTTTGCTGTTGACACTGATATTCCTACATTTTTTTACCCCTCAGTTCTCATGTGAGACATCCTATTTCCAGACAATCTTCATGTATTTCAAGCAATTTTTTATATATTATTGAGTTATCCATGGGTTTTGAGACAATACTTGGTAGCAATATAAAGTGCTCAAGCAAATATGCAAAAACCTGGTAAAAATATTTTGGAGTCTAAATGTAAAAAAAGTTGTAATGTCATTGTAAAAAATGCTGTTTGTTTCTCCTAGTTTCTTTTTCTTGCTTATTGCCATTCAAGTAATTGATTGTAAGCTAACTGTTTAGGGATTTACAGCTGTATATTAATAAAATTTTATCATCAAACAAAGTTTAAAAGTCATTATTTATATAGATGTATGTATCTGACTTAATGCTAGATTTACGGGTTATGGTTGATGATTTGTTTCTATTTTCAGCTTGAAATGCATGGCTATGACATCAGTTGGGCTGCTTTTAATGTGATTGAAGTGATGAGCTCAACAAAATTAACACACAAGGTATTCCCCTGATGCACACTGATTTTCAGCCATAATTTCTATTCACTCACAGTCGTGTAACACTTCATCATTATCATCTCAGAATGACCAACAGCTGTGAAAGGAGTGCTTCACTTCTATATTATTTTGGGGATTGAGTTTGCAATTCCCCCAGTACTTACCCCATACCATTTCTCCCCAGCTGCCTGTAATGCATTTATCCCTGAATGATTTTTTCTATGTTCAAAGCTTTTTGCTTAGAAAATTAGACACATAACTTTGTGGTAAGATCTCTCCAGCACTCACCGCGTCTGAAGCCTTGGATAATGGCCCAAAAAACTATGAAAGTTAAATGTCCAGGTGTTGATAAATGACATCTTGATTTCCCATGCAGATGGGTGTCAAATGAAAAGATCTTTTGCATGATGAAATTGGATTTCTGCTTTCCTTTGTAGCATTCAATTACCCCCAATTGACCTTTTGACCTAGTTGACCTTTAAAGCAATTTCAATATGCGGCTGTTGTTACGGACGTCTTTCTGTTGCTATTAAGCAGAAATTAACAAATCCATTAATTCTATATCTTTAATGAATGTGGAGAAGATTTTCAAGGACACTTGATATTTTTCAAGCATATAAGTGCTCCTTTCATGTATCACTTCCAGATCCTCTATCACTGCTTGTGCATTCAGACATAAATCTTCTGAAAGCATATTCAGTATAAGAGATATGTACCTCTTCATGTAGACAGAGTTTTTAGCATAGTGGGAAGATCACAGGCCTATCGTGTAGAATGCCCAGGACTGAGCCTGAATCCTCTTTCGTTTCTTGATGCCCCTTGATGTCCACTGTTTATTGATGCCCCCTGTATGTATAGGTGCCTGGTGTAAACCAAGGGGTGAGAGGCGGTAAGGAAAGGATTTTGTCAACCCACCTCACAATGGTTTCAGATAGTGCCTCTATATCGCGGTGATCCCAGACGCACGCATGGAGTGTGGGAGTCTAGACCTTGTTAAGTGTCAGCAGTGACAGAATTGCATATTGATTATAAATGCTATTCTTTTTTCTTTTTCAGCGCATTGGGTACCTTGCTGCCTCTCAGTGCTTTCACGAAGAATTGGACGTTTTGATGCTAACAACTAATCTTGTTAAGAAGGTACTTTGCATCACAAAGTGTTCATTTGATATCTAGGTAGAGTCTATGTATGTAAAAAAATGGCAACAAACTTTCACTGTTTGGAATAATATCAACGTTTTTGTGTTTCTTCTGCATTGAGAGTTTCTGGTCATTTTATTTTTCAGGACATGTGCGCCCAAAATCAATATGATGCAGGCGTTGCTATGAATGGCTTGTCAGTTTTTATAACTGCTGATCTGGCTAGAGATTTAGCTAATGATGTCATGAACTTGGTAAGTCATCATAGAAGGAACAGTAACTATGGTCTCCATCTCGCGTAGAAAAAATGAGCTCTCAATTGTCCTTTGTTTTCGCCCGTCTCTACGTTAAGAATGTTTTTAACTCATGAAAGCTGAGCTGTAATCAGCTAGCCATCTTGGTTACCATGGGAGTGTTCAATGCACACCACTTCAAGGATTAACGGAAGCTCGCTTGGATCCTTACTCGTATCATGGGACAGAGAAGATTGGAGCAGGGTCACCCGAGAACGGCACGATGCTGTTCAAATAAACTACAAGACGCCAGGAAGAAAACAGCAGGAAGGTGGCAGAGAACAGGGGGCTTTTAAAAGGCCAAAGGAATAAGCACCATCTTGAACTCATCCAATCCATCCACGTCACATCCACTTTTCGCATCCAACTTTGTATGTCCAGAATCAGGATCGATGCCTAAATCGGCCAGATCTTTTCATCCGAAACTTGATGGAGTAGGAAACGTCCGATAATGGACGTTGAATAATACGTGTCCGATGATGACCGAAATAAGACTATGGGAATTTTAGCCGGATTGGTACAAACAATCAGCCAGTCAGTATCGTCCGTGGCCCACTTGTGTGCGTTTGCTCTTGGCTTGGACAACTTCGTGTGATTTTGTATCGTTATTTCAGCCATTGTGCGACATACATGTGTTGTACCCTGGTAAGCTTAGAAAGAGACGATCTTCTGTTTGACCCAACACGGTTCTCCTTTTTGCTGTAACATTGAAGTTTTGCTCCATCTTTTTCTGGCTTTAATCCTACTTACGTAGGATCGCCTGTGTTTTGAGCTGTTCATCTATACCCACACATCGTAAATGTAATTGCAAGATGGTTGCTATTAGGCAGCTGGATACCCTTCCTAACACTGCTGCCCCAGTCCACCCCATCCCTCCCCAATTACTCAGGCTTGGGACCGGCACTGGGGATTTCAATTGCTGGATTTCTGAAGCTTTGTGCATCAACACATTTATTTGCTTGCTACTATTACTTTAATGGTTTAGATAATTTATCTACATCTCTTCAGATGGTATCTTCAAGATCATACATCAGAAAAAAGTCCGTCCTGTTGATGTACAAGGTTTTTCTAAACGTAAGTACAATCGCGATGGCTTTTCTCACATTTTGACTTCGATTTTCATCGTCCTTTTTTATCGGACATTCCCGCTTCTGCCTCGAGCCCTTTATAGATCTCCCTAGACTTCATTCAAAATATGTCTTAAATTTACCCTTGTGTTTAGTTTATGCCTGTAAACTGCTTTGATTTTGTGCTTTGTACTTTCCACCTAGCATTCAGAAATAGATTTATGGGGCATTGAGAAGCTTATCAACTAACGAGACGTGTCCCTGTCCTTGCTCTTGATGTGATCATGTCACAACCTCTGCAGAAGGAACTTATCTGATCCAGTGCGAGCGAAAAAGGGAAATTGTCCCGCGCTGTGCAACTGCTATTGGCATCAATCCACTCTGATGGCAACTTGTGATTCCTACGCCTGGAATTGCAGAGAGCTAATGACTCTCCTTACCCTGAGAGAAAGCCAAACTCGAATTGGAGCTTGAATCATTGACCATAGAATGCTCTATCAATTGCCTTTTCCAGTGAGCTGGCCTCACACTTGAATTAAGCGATGTTCCACACCTTAATAAGTGAGTTAAGGATTTCGATGGTGAAATTGTGACCGTTAATTTCGCGAATGCGTAGAACCGTAGCGAGAAATTGCAGAAGATGAAAGTGTTGAGAGATTAGCATTCAATTTGTGAGCATGCTAGTATTAGGTGTCCAAGGACTGCTATATCTGCTCCACTGTCCTTGCACAACATCTTGCCTGAATCTTTGATTCGTTATACCTCGTGTTCAGTTTGGCCTATACGCCATTCATCGTGAATATTGTGCGTCAACATTTTTTGCCAGTGTTTCGCAGTGAGCTCCAGAGAGTGGATTTGCTAGGTTTGGTCGCAACACGTGGTTTGGTCGGCGCTTGGCTTCTACATTTAACTGGAAAAGGCCATGCAAATTTCTTGATTCGGACAAATCAATTCATCTCTTTTACGATTCCGCCCTCGAAAAGCATTCAGACTCTCAAAAGCTAATTGTTACTCCAAGTTAAGAAGCATTTTTTCACACTTGGTAACTTTGAAGTTTAAGATTTGAAATTCCCTGCTGTCCTAAATTTAAAACGTATTCAAATTGGTACATTTCTCTTTTCTTTTAGTTTCCAGAAGCCCTAAGACCAGCCTTCCCAAGACTGAAGGAAAAATTAGAAGACCAGGATCCAGGTTCCATGAATTTTTATCTTCCTTGCTTTTTTACTGTAGCTCAAAGCCTGTTTTGCTAAATAGAAGTTGTCAGAAGGTATCAATACTGAAATTTATGAGACTGTTAGGCGTAAGCTTGTATGTGCAAAGACTGCTACTGGTACGTTACACAAAAGAGGAATGCTTCACCCATAGATGATATGTTGCGGCTTGCGCTGATGTATCAAAGCGTGCAAATGTAGATTTATGTACTATTTTGAAGCCATTTGCTGGTCTACCAATTGATGCGACCTCGTTAAGGGATTTTTACGTCCTTTTTTCAAAAATCAGTTTGTGAATATTGACAGGCAAGAACAGAATTGCAAGAACGATACGAAAGGAGAACATATCATGACAACCTATGATGATTGGATGTTAACATGCTACCAATTATAGTTATAATGATTAATTTACCACAGTGAATATAATAACTGTCAGTGAGTTGTATCCCTGCGAATTCACCTTGATCTTACTTACTCCATCTTTGTCGCGTGACGTCTAAAGTCTTTGTTCTGTCTTTGACTTCCCCTATTTTCATGGACAGGTGTACAGTGTTCTGCTGTCAATGTCATTTGCGAGCTGGCCAGAAAGAACCCAAAGAATTACTTGTCTCTTGCTCCTTTGTTTTTCAAGTTGATGACTACTTCATCCAACAATTGGATGCTGATCAAAATCATCAAACTGGTTTGTAAAAGACGTTTTGTTATCTACAGATATGAATGGGATCTGTAATGCAACAGATTCATGAGCTGGAAATTGTCCATTGTAGGTGCAATGAATCTTTAAACGAATGCATTTGTTCTTCAGACCGTTAATGCTTCACAGAAGAGTGAATTCGAACTTTCGTCGCACTTAAGAACTTATTCTCCGACCTTTATCAGGGCATTATATTTGAATAGTGACCGAAAGATAATTCATAGTTGATCGTTATGTCAATCAATCGCTCTCTTTCACCCGATGGGATCTCCATCTGGATGTGAATTTTATGGTCCTTTTTCGCCATTATCTGACGTTTTATGCTCTGATTAGTGTCGAAGGAGAAGATCTCCAGTCTGATTTAAATTCCGTCTCCGCTCTTTTGTGCAATATTCGTATTTCATTTTGATTACTTGTTTAATTTTGTGGTGGATCCAATATCATTACATGGTGATTGGATTCTGTTTCCAGCGAATGCCAGCATGTACAACGCCAAACACTTTTCATTTCTTTCGCTACTTTCCGTTTGACAGTTTGGAGCTCTTTGTCCTCTTGAGCCAAGGCTTGGGAAGAAACTGTTGGAGCCTCTAACGAATCTTATTCACAGGTGAGACATCTCGTCCCAAATGTTTTTGTCCCCTCGTTGCTGCTGAGTTTTGACGTAGCAGTTCATGTTTCATATGCTTAACCCGAGAGGAATGAAGAACTAACCAAGTATTTAAAGAGCGGTACAGTCATGCTATGATGACTGACAACCATTCTCAGCCCTAGGCGACTCGTTGATTTGATGTTTCTTTCCTTGCTACTCTTTTATTAGGCTTTGAAACGACTGTTATTGCTTTTGTCGATTGGTTATCTTGTATTGCCTATAGATAGTGGTGCAGCATCGTTCGGGGTCGCGTACGGAAATTCGCTGTGGATACCAGGGAGAATTTGATGTATGTTGGTGCCATAGCTCAGGTGCTCAACGTATGGGGTTGTAGGCTCATGTCCGATGCGGTCCACAGCATTTGCACATTGGTGATGAAGGCAACGGGATACCACCTCAGATAATTCCAACCCTGTTGAAATTCATATCCCTATCTCTTATTTCTGATATACTCAATACCGAGTATGCGTTGCAGTTGATCCTGAGAAAGCCGATGCACTTGATAAATCCCCCCTAACCTTGTCTCTGGTTTCTGCTAAGCTGAGAATTGAGTATACAGCGTAACAGCAGTAGAAACAGTAGAAGCAGGACACCACTCATGAAAGCATTCGTGGTAATAGGAATTTTGACATCTCTTATTTTTGTGTTGTAGCACTTCTGCCATGTCACTTCTCTACGAATGCATCAACACTGTCATATCAGGTTTGCATATTTTGCCTTCACCGTCCGCATATTAGATTTCTATGAAAATGGTTGGCATTAGATGGGAAGATGTGCGATTTTCCTTTTCAGTTCTGCCTGGTTTTAAGATTGCTTCTGCGTTTGTGCAGTATTTTGTTGCTCTACGTTAAAGTCCAGTTGAAAACCCTCGATTTCTTTGCATTTGAATGCTGGTTTTGGAATTGAATGAGTCATGCATGCTTTGTTGAACTGCACGGCATAACGAAAGTAAATCAATCTTTTCGGTCAAGCCTTAATTTTATTCATCCAGGAATGTGTTTCAAATGAGCACGGCTGTCTTCCCTTCCTCTTGTCATAGGCCTTTAGTTTCTCGATCGTTTCATACTAAAGCAGATGTCCATCATCTTTCTCCTTCGCCGCCTCACTTCTACACTTGCTGACTCCAGAATTATGTCGCGTGATGCATTTGCCACGTGTCTGTTAAACTGCCAACAGCTCATTTTGCATTGAGTCGTTTTGAAAGAGTAGGAAAGAGCAACTCGTAGCAATGGAAAAAATGCGATTTGATCGAGACTACATGCCATTACTCCATGACAATTCCATGATACACCTGTTTTAATAGAAGTGCTTTTAAGCTTGGGAAAATGTTTCTAAGTGTGGGAAGAGCTTCCAAAAGAGAACTACAGATAATCGCTCGATAATGCAATCCAATCCAAGCCAATCCAATAAAGCAACATTTATCAGTTCGCTTCTCTGTTATTTCCCGCTGAATCAATTCACCCTCGTTTTTTCTCTTTGTTTTCAAGGACTATCCGAACACATACCATCAATCCAGGTAATGATGTAGTAAGCAATTATGTCGCATTTTTTGTACCTCTGAAAACTCTCAGTAGAGACAATACAAGAATCTTCGTATTCCGTTTTTTTTCTTTTTTTTAGTTTTTTCCCTTCGTCTTTTCCGTTTCTTTTATTGTGTTTCTTCTTTCGTTGTATTTTTCCCATTCTTCCTTTAGCTGTCCTTGTTCTTGTTGCCTCTTCTGCAGCTTTAGTTGTCTCTGGTTTTTATGATTTGAGAATTTTATCATGTTTTGTAGTCTTTCTCGCGTGGAACACGATATTCGAAGCAAAATTTTTTCTAGAATGGACCTTATGGCAATATTCTAATGTGTCCTTTTTTTTTCCGTAGTTGTGCGTCAGTAAGCTAAGACTACTTGTTGAAGATCCTGATCAGAATCGTAAGTCTCCTTCAATTTCTAGAAACACTTTCTTCATGCTTTTTACAACGTAGTATCTGAAGCCACATTTTACGAAACTATGAAGCTATGTTATCGAGCAGTTTACTCGTCCCTTCTCATAATGTGACGTCTTTTCAAGATTCCTATGATTCATGCATCATAAGGTATATTTTAGGACACTATGAAGCTATGCTTATCGAGCAGTGTACTGGTCCCTATTCATAATGCTGCATCTTTCAAGATTCCTATGATTCATGCATCATAAGGTATATTTTAGGACACTATGAAGCTATGCTTATCGAGCAGTGTACTGGTCCCTATTCATAATGCTGCATCTTTCAAGATTCCTATGATTCATGCATCATAAGGTAGATTTTAGGACACTAAGAAACTATGCTTATCGAGCGGTCTACTGGTCCCTATTCATAATGTTGCATCTTTCAAGATTCCTATGATTCATGCATCATAAGGTAGATTTTAGGACACTAAGAAGCTATGCTTATCGAGCAGTCTACTGGTCCCTTCTCATATTGTGACGTCTTTTGAAGATTCATATGATTCATGATTAATTTAAGGAATGCCCTGCTCCTTTCTGTTGATGTGACGTCACCTCGTGTTGCTCACGCCTCAGATTGCAAGGGGCCACTGACCCTTCTCACTTTGTGGAAAGGCTCAGCTCGATCTGGGGCACAAACCGTTTCTATAGGGCCTGTAATCCACAATTCCTCAACATCTAAGCGACATCAACGATGAGCTTTCGTGGATTGAACCACAGTGTAGTGTACGCCTAGGGGCGAGAATGAAAAGTACCAATGGATTCGTCATCAATCTTTGTTGCTTTCAAATCATTCATACCTCTTCTCACGTGATTCAATTCATTCCAGTGAAATACCTTGGCCTACTTTCGTTGAACCGAATTCTTGCCAAAGTGCCAAAAGCCATCCACCCTCACAAGTGAGACAGCTTTGAATTTCGATAATTTGCCTTTTTCATTTAGCCGTCTGATTTCCCTTCGATTCGATTGCTTCGTTCTTCTTGAAGCTCATTTCCATTGCGCGCCTTTCTTTGAATTCCTTCTATTTATCAACTGACAAGTTTTTGAATCGCACCTGAAATGCATTTCCCATTCAAACAGATTCGGTCTCTAAGTCTGTTTCGAAGTGCTGCTAGATTCTCCCTTGATTTTACTAGATTTCCCTTATTAAGTAGAATTTAGCTCTTTTGTGGATCGTTCTCCCAACCTCTGTATTAAAATTTGCTAAATTGGAAAACAATTCAAGTATCAAAGTTACTTTCTCACGCGATCAAAGCAGCAGACTGAAATGATTTTAGTGCTATTCAGTTCATGCAGCCATCATGCAATCAGCAGTGCAGGATGATAGCTGAGTACATTCCCCATTGAGTTATTATATTCGTTCCTTTTTTATCTTATATCTTTTGATATGATCTGCTTCTCCAGAGACCTGATTCTACAATGCCTGGATGACAGGGATGAGTCGATAAGATACAGAGCACTTGATTTAGTTGTTGGAATGGTAAGCACTTCCAAATCTCATTCTGCTTCCTGTTGCTTCCATTAAGCACGTAGATCTTTGTAGACATATGAATGGTCAATCAGTCTTCCGTGTGCTTGAAAACCGATCAAGTGGTCGGTGGAGGAGATCACACCTAAAGCGAAGTCCTCGTTGAGTTTAAAGAGAGTCGATTCTCTCGATGATAAGGCCCCAAGAGTCGTTCAGCGTGCTGGTTCCTTCAAAAATGTTTTATTTGAAATTTCACTTTTCCAGAGAAGTTCAATGATCAATATTTCGCCTTAAAATCATTACAAAGCCGGAAATCAAAGTATGGTAACAGGGGAAAAAACACGGGTCTCAATCTGGATGTTTGGATATGTAAGAGTTGTACCGGTCATGAATGTATCAACAATCCTGACGTTTACGACAGAATCTTTTCTATTATCAATCATATAATGTGACAATCTGGTCTTTACGTTCGCGTCAACTCTTGTACGTAAGAGTTATATGGATTTAAATCTGATGATATTTTAGCTTTGAACTGATTTGATTTATATCGGTAATAATTTGTTTTCTTTTTTCTTGAAGATTTCGAAGAAAACGTTGATGGACATTGTCAAAAAGCTTATGCTACACTTACAACGAGCAGAAGGAACAAGCGAGTGCCAAACTTATATTTTCTTCAAAAGGCTTCTCAAGAGAAGAAATTTTATTTTGGAATAAGGTGTAATCAAGTGTTCTGATCTCGAATCACTGGTTATTTTTTGATATCTTGTACCGTTTTCATGTTATAAACGTTTTAAGTCAGACTGCGTCAAAAATAGACGAGAAAAAACGAAAAGACAAAACATACTTTGTGACGTCACAAATTATATCACGATGATATATCACTTTATCACGATAAGCGATTTGCATTTGAAGGTGGCGTCCGTGTATCAGAAATTGAGACCGCCATTTCGTTCATTATCTGATAAACTCTCATGAGAAAAACGGATGGCCGAGAGAGTTTTGTACGTCATTTTGACGTCACACGGTAGGTCTCCGAGAATTCTTGTTGAGGAAATTCTGAAACCGAAGACGAACTTTAAACTCTAACAGAATGAAAACGGTACTAGATGTCAGAAAAATTATTGCAGATTCGAAATCAGGGCACTTGACTGAATCTTATTCGAAAATAAAAGCTTTTATTGGGAGACGCACTTTAAGGAAAACTTTTTGTGGATGGTAAAAAAGTGAAGCTATGTACCATTGAACCGTAAACTGAGATGAGTTCCTGTCAACTTATGAGATGGTGACAATAGATTCACCATACTCAAGCTTCATGCAACGGAGCCCTGGTTCAAGCCCTAGTTCAAGCCCTGTTTCTGCCAACAATCTATGCTGGCTTGCTGTGCACTAAGTAGTAAATGATGTGAATGGTATGCCATCGTTGCGTAATGAAGATCATTGGAGCTTCTCAAAGTGCCAGGAAATCCACCTGTTCCTTTGCAAGAGATGTTCCACGTTTCATCTATACATCTGCTCTTCCCATCTGACGCCATTTTTAAGCGATGGAAAGCCCTGAAAAAGAGGTTCGAATCATTACTTGGAAATTCCAAGCATTCAACTTCGTGTTTCGTTTTTGTTGCAGGTTATCGTGACGAACTTCTTGCCAAAATTATACAATTATGCAGCCAGTCAAATTACCAATACATCACAAATTTTGAATGGTAATTCCATTTTATTTTAATTCCTTGATTCTTTGTTATATATTACTAATTTAATTGGTTTTTCGTTTGCTATCGCATCCCTCAGTCGAAGTCGTTTGCATGGAAAATATTTTCAGAAGGTTTCTCCAAAGCATACGATTCTCTAAGAAGAAATTGCTTTTCCGAAATATGATCTTGTTTGCAGAAATTTCCTTAGCGAAGGCATAGCAAACGTTGAATTCAACCAGAAAAGAAGTTAAGGTATTGCCAGTCCGGCTTTCTCCTTTTTGTACGCGTAGCCAATGGCTGTTGTATCTAAAACGCCGCCTCTGCTGTCCCTCATCTCAGAATGGGTTCGTCATAGAACTGTTTGGTAAGGTTCCTCCATTAACTGTGCGGTGGCTGCATTAACGGTATTCATTCAATTAGATGATGAATGGTGTTTTACGGCCGGATGTCCTACCCGTCGCTAGCCATCGCAATTTATACTGATTTTGGAACGGCTGCATTGTTTTTACACAGTCTGAGTTTATTTTCATTTTTCATTTTTTTAGTGAGTTATGTTGAGAAAGGCCATGGTGGCCTATACAAAGCCCTAACAAAGGAAGATAGAAGAAAGTGAAAGGCTAAGAGGAGAGAGAGATCAGATCAAGTTTATTGATCTTAGATTTGAACGATGGCAGGCTGTAAGACTCAGGAAAGCAAGAGGAAAGCAAGACGTTCCATAAATTGCATGTTCTAGGGATGAATGATGATTTGTGGGACAGAGTTCGTAGATTAGGCAGTGAAACTTGGAAAGGGTGTGAATGAGGGAATTATTGAATGGAGGACCGCTGTTGTTTGTATCTTACTATCCCGTTGCTCACACCTAAGGTACATTGACTGTTTGGTTCAGTTGAGCTCGATTGAGAATACAAAGCATGGCAAGCTAATCGCTTCGCAAATGTTAGATGTGACTATCAGAGTGAAGGCTGTGAGGAGCTACGCCGTCACGAAGCTGGTACGTTGCAAGTTCATTTTTGTGATCTTCTGCCAAATGCCAATTTCTAGTGACTCCTTATGTCTCAAGAAAGTGCTTTGAATTCTTTTCAGAAACAGTTTCCATGAAATTGTCTAAAGCTTTGTGATTGAGCTCCAAAGTGCAGAAAAATTTAGCTTGATTCTTTTAAAAGTTTCTGCGATTCTCTGGTGTCATAATTTTTCAAAATTTATGATATCTTTATTACGATACTGAACTAGTTTAGCTAACGTAGATGAAAGATTACACAATGTATTTTTTATCAACCTTAATGATGATGATGATTATGATTATTATTTAAGAAGGATGATGATGACGATGACGATGATGATGATTATTATTATGATTATTATGATCGCAATGATGTTGATGATAATGACGATGACAACAATGTTGATGATTCTTATTATGATTATAACGATAAAGATGATGATGATGATGACAATGATGATGACAATGATGTTGATGATGACAATGATGTTGATGATTATGTTGATGATTATGTTGATGATTATGATGATGTTGATTATTATGATGATTATTATTATTATGATTATGATGATGATTATATTGATGATTTTCATCAAAACAATGATAACTACCATCACCATTTTTGATACATTTTTTTCAGTCAAGCTTACTTGAAAAGATCAATATTTTGAGTGGATCTTCTCACAGAGATGGGACTTGTGAAGTTTTGTATGCAGCTGCATGGCTTTCAGGCGAATTTTCAGAGTAAGTTCAACTCTTCTTAAAATACAGTATGTTGACTTCCTCTGACATATCAGTATGCGTGTAGGCAAAAAGAGGCCGCCTTATAATTACCCACTTGGGTATCAGGATAGCTCTCAGTGGTAAGATTCTTGCGCATTGATCCTATGGTCAGTGGCTCGAATCCACCATAACCTAAACTTTCACTTAGAGTGAGGAGAGTCGCTAGCTCTCTGTAATTCCAGGCGTATGAATCACGAGGTGTCATCACATTGAGAGGAAAGACCTGGAAATTCCTCGTTAAGCAAAAGGCTTCTCAGTGTCCAAATGTCTATCTTTGACTTCTAGGTAGAATTATAGGTATAAAAAGGTATCAAATTCGTAGAAGACAGTGATAGCCTTTTCTTTTGCTGCTACCTTGCTCGAGATCAAGTATGCGGTGCATTTCCATTCCAATTTCCTTCTTTTTCATGAAGTATTTCCACGACTTTTCAGGCATCTCGATGACATCAAAACTCGATTGGAATCTCTGTTGCATCCACGGGCTAGTTTGTTACCTGGCCATATTCAAGGAGTCTACGTGCAAAACAGTTTCAAACTATTTACTCGAATGATTGTCAGAGTTGAAAAGGAGGTACCCTGTTTGTTTCTCTTGCCTTAAATCTTCTTCTGCTGCAATTGTTCCGTTCGTCTGCGTGTAATAGCTTCTGTAAGTCGCAACCAAATGACATCTGCAGTCGGTTCTAAATCTGAATGAATGGTTATGGGTGGTGAAAAGATGGTCAAATGGTCATAGATACCCCACTATAAAGAAAACCAGCTGCATGGCATAGATTGAATGACTGTGATTAATGGAGGAACCGTATCAAACAGTAATTCTGCAACTCCATTAAGGCTGACACGAGAGAAAGAAGAAACGCCTGATGATAATAACAGCAATCAATTTTCGTAATATGCTCAAAACCTTTCTTGCTTTTTGCTATTCCGCCTACATTAGATTAATCTTCATCAGACAAAGTTTTTTTTAGAGTGAAGGGTTTTACAAGTATGCGATCGAAAAATTGTTGTCCAAAAATGGGGGGGGGGGTGTATATGATGTTGCAATTAGTAAATGTTGTGAACGAGGTTCGGGCAAACCCACGCTTTCTTCTGATAGGATTTTTATGGTAGTGTTCATTGAGTTTATTTGGAACAAGTCGATCGAAAGTAACTCAACTTTATATTGATTTTTTATTCTTCAGGGTGACGATGAAGCGATTAAGGAAGTCGGAGCAATGTTACGAGATAAGCTGCCGATGTTTGCTCAAAGCTCAAATTTGGAAGTGCAAGAAAGGGTATCAGCATTACGTTCCCCGTTCCCCGTTCATCGTTAACCTCCCGTGGTTTCATTTAATCATCATATCTTACTGCTTCACGCATCCAATGATAAATCCAATATTGACATTGCATAAGACGGAAGGACGGAATCATAATTTCGTCGTGCTGAAGTTATCTTTGTCTGACATTCATCAAATTACAAAGCGTCGGATTATGGCCGAAGACATACTGTGAATCAACATGCTAAAGTAATTTTGATGTTTAGCTTTCAAGAAAGAGATTCACGTGCTTTCCTTTTTAGCGAGAACTATCAATTTGAATTCAATGGGTGTTTATTTCTAGGCTTGCTGCTTTCTTCAAATCATTAACCATATTTTGAAGTTGAAAGAATCAGGTATATTTGACTGAATTGATTCAGGCTGCAACCTTTCTCTCGTTCATTCTTTCTGCTAGGATCATTTCAAAGTGTTTTGGCAATGTTTTGACTACTGTTAATCTAGTCAGATTATTGCAATTAGCTTTGTGGAATTTTTTTAACAACATCTTATAATTTCCTAGATTTTGATGCTATTCATGTTTCTCTATTTGTGTAAGTAATTAGATAATATATATATTTATATATTTATATACATGTTGGATATAAGGAGACTCTTAGAAAGACATTTTTGATATTTTCTGCCTTTGTAAAACATTTTGTAGAATTTCGAATTTTGAGTTTGTCTTGATTTGAATTCTTTCAGACGTGAAGGTTACAGATATTGTCATAAAGCTTTTTAGTGATGAACTTATCCCTGTTTCGGCCAAGGCTCAGAAAAAAGTTCCCGTTCCGGAAGGGTGAGTTAAATTGATTGTCACAATTTTCAATGAAATGGACATCTTCAGCCACGTTAAAGTGTTGGCTTCCATCTTGGGTGCCATTATTTATTATCAACGTCATATTATGATACCAATGTTTTGGACGCATTTGAATTTCCTTGTGCTGCTGGTCTTTTCGCTCGAGTAGCCTTTGCAGTGCAGGGCTTTTTCCAACAAAATATCCGTTCTCTCTCTCTCTACTTCCTTCTCCCACAACCTTCTACTCCCCAAATCATTTTCGATGCGTAAGCTAAGATCCTTATCCATTTCTTCAGCTTTTGGGTCACGTAGTTGTACAAGCTTAGCAAACGATGCCGCAGGGGGCTCACTAACTCGTAGCACTCTATATGCTTGACGTGGAAGCCCTTTCTACAAACTGCACACTTCTATCTACATACGGAACCAGTACGTTCTATTGTAGAAGTTTTGTGGTATGCCTCAATGGTAATGTGGCACCCCTATGTCTACCTTAGGCAGAGTTGTCCCTCAGCCACCAGGCAATGGCTGTGGTCTTCTCTGTCGTACTCTTAGAACAAATATTTAGATAGAAAGAAATCTACTCTTGCACATCACAAACTACGGAATTTTCATTTGCAACATGATGCCGTTGTTGTCGGCCTTTGATGATTCTCTCCTTCCCAACCTCGACCAATCAACCAATGCATGTCCCATCCGATCAACACTTATCTTGTCAGATTTCCTTGACTGGCGAACGGAAGGCTTGGTATCGTGTTCTACGTTGTCTTCCTATTTCACCATCCCTTCCATGGAAGCAAATGGGAATATCAGAGGCTGTTGTCACTCGCCTTCTTACTTGTCAGGGTATTTCAGTGGTGAGATTCTTATGCATTGATCCTATGGTCAGTGGTTCAAATCTACCCTTAACTGAACTTTCACGCAAGAGTGAAGAGATCCACTAGTTCTCTGCAATTCCAGATGTAGGAATCACGAGGTATGGTCACATTGAGAGGAAGGACCTGGACATTGCTCGATAAGCAAAAAGCTACTCAGTGTCCAAATGTCTACTTTTTCTGTCTAGGTAGAATCAAGATTTAAATAACCTTACCTACTTGATTGGTTTGAGGATTTTGAGGATTCAGTGACCTCTTACTGTTCTAAAAGATTGTTGCTTTAATCTTTTTTTGGGATTCTTATTTATTTCAAGACTCAATTTGGATAAATGGATCAATGAGCCCCAGTCAGACTCGTCAGATGCAGAAGATATCGAGCAATCAGACCTGTTTACCAAAAACAAGTAAGTCACTGATCGATTTTACGAACAAGTTCAGTTTATTTCAATTGATATGTGTCACAGTCCTGGATGTCCAGAACCTGACTTAGCCTGTTCTGAGCACGTGTCATTCAGCAGAGAAAGCGTTTGTTCTGACCTCAACGCCAAACATTGCACAAATTGAATTTTTTTGTTTTGAATTTTAGTGAAATATACCCGGAAGAAAAAGTACGTTATCAACAGCCATCATCAGAGGACGTGGAGAAGGTAATCTTTGAATGTCCGTGTGTCTTTTGATTTCCCTTAGTCTTGATGCCATCCTGTTTCCAGTTCTGCGCTTTTCCTTTAGGAGCGAATGAATGTATAACAAGAAGATTCCCTTATCTGCCGTTAGTTTTATTTATTTCTTATAACTTATTCATACATCACGAAGTCATTTCATTGCTGCTTGGAATGCAACGTCACGACTGGCAAATGTATTCGAACAGCGTCTAACAGTCCGTCTTCCTATCTAGGCTCGTGAGCAACGGCAACAAATGATCGCAAGCAATCCTCATTACCTCAAAATGGATTCTGCCAAGGTAATCTGCCAATCGCTTCTGCGATAACCTATTCATATGATATCGTCAGCTTGTAGTGCACATGTTTTAAAAGTACGGTGAGATGGAAGACCTACAGTAAAGATTTTTTCATAAACAAATGTTTTCCAATGGGATCCTAGAGACTTTGGGAGAGTGGTGATTTGAGCGTAGGCTACGAAGTTTCCAGTCCTCTTCATATCTTCAAAATGATGAGCTAATAATTTTCACTCATAAAAGTCCCTTAAGCTTTTCGTGTGACACGTATCACAGCACTTATCGACCTGTTATTGGTTGAGGGACAATCATAGAGGTTACTGACGTCGCCAGCGTCGCAATGGGGCTTATTTTGCATGCCACCGATTTTGCATGCCACCGATTTTGCATGCCACCGATTTTGCATGCCACCGATTTTGTATGCCACTGTTGACCATTGTTCTCCAGCTTTTATGCTACGATGAGTGTCTTTTAGAAAAGCTTGCGACCCGTGCACAGTAGTGTCGTTGTTTGACGAGTGTCTGTTGATGAGTTTTGTTGTTATTTTGATTTGATGAGCGTTCCATGAGGCTTCCTGCTTTTGGTATGTTCGTTGACGTCTAAAAGGTATCAATTGGGTTCTGTATCGATGAATTTTTTAAGCCGCGAGAATTTCTTCGAAAGAATTCCAGAATGTTCCTTGATGTTTCTTTTTGTTGCAGAAAGACGAATACCAAGTTGATGATATCCCTGTCGAATCCCTGGACCTTCCTGTAACACTTCACATTGACAGTAGGCATAATTCATTACTTAGTATTTAGTTCTTCCACCCCTGAGAAAGCTCTATGCTATAGTGTACGTACTGCGTCGTAGGAGTCGTCCGGGGGGTATCAAGTGACATTTGAACCAAGAGACGACTTAATGAGGTTGGCATCTGGGAAGGCATCCTTATTGAACATTTGGATGTGGAATAGAAGAATGGAGGGAAATAATGCGAACGTGGAAACTGCCGAGAGAGCAAGTCAGTTCAGCCATGTTTCCCTATCAATGAAAGAGTGATAGGCAATATTGCATCCTCTTCCAGCCGAATTGAAGTTTCTTTGTTGATTTGTATTGAATATTTTTCCTATTCAGAGAAAGGAAAGTCGAAGAAAGATAAAAATAAGAAGCGAAAAAAAGGTTTGAAAATTAAAATACGATTCTTTCCGCAACGAAAATCCCGTATCAGAAATGGCACTGATTTTTTTTACTATTGACTGATTTATGTTGCCTGTCGTTACGGTGCCCGCGTGTTACCGCGTCCGCGTGTTACCGCGTCTGTGTGCTACCGCGTCTGTGGATTACCGTTGTGTTACCCCTTCCGTAACCCAGTGATAGAATGCTCGCTTTGCCCGCGGTTGATCTGGGTTCCATGCCCGGTCGAATCATACCAAAGACTCGAGTGGAAAATGTTACATGCTATGTTTTGCTTAGGATTCCGCACTTTTGGAAAGAGTATGGAACTCACAGTTCTACCAGATGACCAGCACCAACTGTAGCATTCAGTGTGCTTGTACAGCTATGTGGCTCAATTGCTAATGAAACGGAGATGGGCGTCGCCCTATTCACCAAAAATAAGGTGGGAAGGGGGCTTCGACTTTTGTATTACCTGAGGGAAGATAAGCGAAAGTCAGTCTGACTCGTTATCATTCTCTCATTCTTTTGAAAGGCAAAGGAAAAGGAGATGAAAGCGAAGACGACCAACATCGCATTTCCTATGATATCATGCCAGTTGAAGGAGATGATCTACCAGAGGTAAGATTCAACTTTATTTTCACTGAATAACTCACACATTATCTCATAAAGTGATGACCGTAAATGGAAAGACATTTTCAGGTGGGTTTTCATGGGGATGCATCTGTATGTTAAGATATTTTTGCCGGTCCAGAGTACACGTAATGTTATCATGGTATTCCAATATGGATGTGCTTTTCAGATACGAGTTTAAACTTAAATTTCCCTTCCAGGACAAAGAGGATGGTTTAATCGACAGTGATCCTCATAAGAAGTTGAATATTGATCTAGATACGTAAGTTGATCGTAACTCCCTTCAGTAGTTTCTTCTTTAAGAATTGGTGGCATTGATTTCCACGAAAGGCAACTCAGCCAGAGACATGGCTCCGATGTTTTCCTGACCCTGGCATGTACCTTCGTAATACCAACGTGTCCCTTTTTCAATTTAGGCCCCTAGAATCGCATGAAGTTTTACCTGTTAGGATGCACCGAGTTGTCACGGGAAAACAGGGCGAAGCAGAAGTGGAAAAGGTGGAAGAGGCAGTGGAAAAAGTATGCGAAATTTTATCAAATGTCTAACTCATTTGTTGTTAGTAATAGAACATGTACAGTATATGCATTTTTTATCATGTGGTGGTTCAATGATGACATCATCTATAAGATGCAGCCTCTTTGTGGTGTCATTCGTATCGTCATTGTTTCCTTCGGAAATCAGCACATTTGTTTGAAGCATATAGTTTCCAATACGAGGCTAGTGAGGAAAACTGCGTTTTTTGTTAAGCACGTGTTACTTTGTGCCGTGATTGAGAATGAGGCTTAAATTTGTAGAAAAGCAAAAGGACCAAGAAAGTCAAGAAGGACCATAGCAACGAAAAGAACAAAAAGAAGGTTAGTGAATGTATATATTGTCTACGACAACCATGCTAAATTACAGTGGTTTGTCGTAGTATGATCGACCATGTCACAAGCTTTTAGTGGATTACTCTGCTGTTCACTTTTTGGTTTGAGGTGTTTGTGGTTTCAATGTGTAAGGATAGTTCAGTGCTAGTCTGCTCACAGATCCTTTCGCCGTTATTGAGCCCCACTTTCATCTTCGCTTTCACTTACAGTAAAGGGAGTGACTGGCTTTCTGTAACTCTGGTCATAGCAGTAAAGGTGTGGTCATGCCATTCAGAAGGGTCAGAAAGATATTTGATTAGACTAGGTTTTCAGTTTCATTCCATCTGCCTTCGCGAATGCGGGATAACTTGTCCCTGCATAGTGTAGGTACAAGAAATTGCCTGCATAGATAGGTCAGGGAATGTTATATTCCAAAGCAGTCCGACCCCTTTCCTCTTACTAGCGACAGGATAACTCCTGTTTTAACTGTGCGCTGTAATTCTTGTTACGAGTCCTGGCTAACCTAAGACTTTTGCAAGAGGGGGGTTGATATGTCTTTGAAATTCCACTATCAGAATTGCCAATCGTTGCCACGTTGAGAAGTTGCATCTCATAGTTGGAGCCGGTTTTCGATTTCTTAAACTCGCAATATCGAGTCCCATTTATGATGTGAATTTTAGGGAGCACCGTGTAAGGTCAATGTTATCCTCATTTACAATTTGATAGTATAGGCTGCCAGTTCTTTTCCTTGCTGAACACTAAACGACTTCGCGCTAGGTACACATGCAGTATTGGATGGCCAGAAGTTATCTAAGATTAGCTCAACTTGAGACTCAAGCTTCAGACTTTCAATATGCTTAGTGGGGGAACTTTTGGCTTACTTTTTTGGTGTACCTCTTTTAGCGCACAAAAGAAAAAGCGAAGGAGAAAAGCGAAGAGGAGAAAAAGCATCCCAAGACGAAGTCGTCAAGTCTTAGAAAAAAGAGGTCAAGAAGTCATGGAAAGGATTCAACAAGTCATTGTATGTTTGATTTTTATATTGTATTACTTTGCCTCTGTTTCTTTTAATGAATTTATCACGTAGGCTTTAGTCAAACATGGTACTTTCTTTCATTCTCCAATATTGTATCGGTTTCAGTTTAGTTTAAGCCCGAAGTATAGCAGGTGTCATGATAGCTTAGAGGTAGATCTCAGTTGCGAGATTCTTACGCATTGATCCTATGGTCAGTGGTTCGAGTCCCGCCTCAGCTAAACTTTCCCTTAAAGTTAGGAGAGTCGCTAGCTCTCTGTAATTCCAGGCGTAGGAATCAGGGGGTGTGGTCACATCGAGAGGAATGATCTGAACACTGGTCGAAAAGCAAAAAGCGTCTTGGTGTCCAAATGTCTTCCTTTGACATCTACGTTGAATCATATGCTTCAAGAAGTATAGCATTGAGCATCCAGCAAAATATGTATGTCTGACATTAAGTCATCCAGGAATATCAAAGAGTTTCCTTTCATACTGGTCACCGTGACTTGACCTAGACGAACTTCAGATCAATGACTCTTATCTGATGCATTTAAAGACGAACTTAAGAAGCAGCAGCGTAGACTTTTAAGGAACATCGATAAGCGTGTCATATCCTACCCAGACTTGGCAATGAATGACGGCCCACAGTTACCTATCGCTTGCAAGCATGAATTTTGAACATCTTTTGACATACAACTTTTGGCTTGCTGTATCCGTCAGACTTACCAATTCGCCCTTATTTTTCCCCCCTTTTGTCCCCCCTTACCCCCGTTTGGCCCCTTGCCTATTAGATTTCGTTTTCAAATTTAGCTGAAGTCTCTTCACGGACGCCTTCAAAAGCCACACTGTTAGCCCAGGCTGCTGAACTGAGAAAGCAAAGCAACGAGGACCAGGTGAGTCATGATTTGGGGAATATCATCAATCATATAGGCAATTATGAATTAGAAGCAGACCACTTACAGATGCAGTAGCAGCAAACATACACTTGCCAATAATTCTGTTTTACTGGATTCTCCATGCCGTCCTAATCGTCTTTAGGATGAAATGTCACGTCCGTGTAGTCTGCATTCCTCGTGACCAGCTGAGCTCATCTGCAATGTTGGAGTAATTTCATGAAGGGACCGCACTCTTGAACATGGCGGATATGTTGATGAAATGTTGTGCTTCGAAGACTGGTGATTATCAGGTTTCTGTTGATTGAAATAATATTCCTCGACTGCAGATTTCGATTTCAAACAGTGGCGTCGGACACGAGGAGAAAAAGAACGTAAGAATTGGACATGACAGCGTGAATATTCTTAAAAATACTTCTCCATTTATTGACATTGCCATCATCGTCACTCCTACATTTCGACATGAAGTTCCTTCTTTTGTTTACAGTTTCGAAGGCTATGTGTGTTGTAACTAATTTCGATATCTTTCGCAGACATTCGATCTAACTTTTACTTCTGTCCACTTGAAAGTGGGAAACTTATGGCGGAATCGCTCACTCGATTCGAGCAGCGAAAGCATCTTGTTAATGAAGTACCCTTCTTAATCACGGTATTGTAAAGAAAGGTGACCAGTCCCTCTCTTCACCTCACTTTGTCCCCAGTTTTACGTTTGGTGCCCATTTGCTACGACGGGGAGAGGTAGGTAGCATCCAGGACCTGGAATGAGAGTGGCTCAAACCCCGGGACCGTCAGCACGGCTGATCTGCTATAACTGCGTGGCCACTTCCCAGTCCTAAGCTTAAAATCATAACACTTACGATAGCAAGATACGTGGTTTAAGACAGGGACCACCATCAACATTTCTAGGCTAATTTGGACTTTTTTTTAGTCATTCTTGTCAGACTAACCGCCCAGACTAACCCCAGTACCCTTCTCAACTTATATTTGCACCACGTCCAGTGAAAGAATTCTCCCCTTGCTCTTCAATCTTTGCACGTTAATAAGAAATTCATGCAATGACGTAAATCTTTTTCTTTCCATGAAAGTTTCCTTCATTCATATGCACCATATCTCAGCTTTTGCAACTGATTTTTTCCTTTTTCCGGTTTTCATTCAATTCTGTCGTGTTTCCTCTTCAGCTTGATGAGATGGATTTCTGGCTTTCGTCCTCTGATGCTCCAACCGCCGTGCCAGATGTTAGTACTTGGTGATTTCGTTGAGATTATACTCTTATGACTGGGACTTCCATGTCAATATATTTGCTAGTTGATCCCATGCGAAGAAGCAACCTGTTAATATTCTAGTTGATTCAGAGTCATTCTGCGCAATTGTCTATCGTCGTCGTCAGTGGAAAGAGGAAGGAGCCCGTTTCGTTATGTTTTGCGATGGGCGAGGGAAGTTCTTTTCGATAACATGTATCGCCGTGCCTACAATCAGCTCCCATGCAAGGGTTGCAACGGAAGTTACCCAAGCTAAGCTACTCGTTCGCTGAGGTGGCGAGCACGGTTCCAAGCCTTATATTCCCTGCGTGACCATGTCTAATTCAAGTTTGATGGAGCTAAATACTTCTTAGCAGGATTTCAAATTGAACCTGTGATTAATTATTTTCCTACTTACATTTGTGAAACTTTCAGCGCTTTTCAGTCAAGTGAAAGTTAAGCCCAAGGTGGACCTCGAACCGCTGCAAGTAATACTTATGATCAGGCTCAGTCTATAGGACGTTTGTGGAGAAGTTTCCAGGTTGGATACAGGGTCCTGGCCAACTTAGCGTAAAAGTAGAACAGTTCACTTAATCCTGCTTGTTTCATAAATCTCCCCGGAGCAGATGATCTCCACGGCGACAAAAGTGACTTCCCTGCTCTAGCTCAGTTGAAAAGGGGATTGGCCCATCCACATTGCGGCTGATGCCAAAATTAGGCTACTCTAATGAATATATTATTTTTCTCATGAATTAGCAACCAGGATTTTTCCCTGATTTACACTTATTAAATCAATTCAACAGGCAAAACAAGGCGCTGCTGTTAAGCCATCTCAAGAAATCTCAATGAATAATGATGCGATTTCGAAATCGAATCATGTCAATGAAAATGCAGCTCCTCCCAAAGCCGAGGTATATGTTGTGTATCACTTCAAATTGTTTATACAGCTTTTTGAATGAATGCTTGTCAATCTATTAATCCCCTTGCATACATGTTTGCAAACTTTGAGTGCATTCTACGTCCCCAGGTTTGTCTGTTCTTCGTTTAATCTCAGTCTCGTAATTTGTCGACAGAAACTCAAAGAAAAGAAGAAAAAGGGAAAGAAAGAGAAGAAAGCCAAAAAGGAAAGTAAAAAGGAACTGGAAGTTATTCGATCGGAACTGAGCACTCCTGACAATCTACTAATGGATTCCGATGCTGTGCAGGCCGATGTGAGTTTTCCTGTGTCAGTTTTTCCATTTTACATGCCGCGTTTTCTACCTGGGTAGAAAACCAGTTTAATGACTCAAGTGTAAAAGCCCTGAATTCAATCAGAAGTTCCACCAACAATCAAAGCAACTATTGTGATTTTCCTGCTATTTCGGCTACTGATTCGTGTGGTCGCACCGTGATTATGTCATATGCTGTTTCTGTAACACCACTGTGAATCGCTTAACATTCGATCCTTTCTTGTATTTTTCTCAGCCTCACGAGCAATATGCTGTTCTCGGCGCAGACTCAAATCTCCAAATGGTCAGTTGACATTTTCTGCATTTTTTATTGCCAATTTGTTAAGTTGAAAAGATTCAGAGGCCGATTGGGTGATCCCTGGTGACCCCCCTGTTCTCGGCCCTCTTCAAGTGCTTTTTAAGTAACCCAATATCAGATTGCATAAACGTTCTGATCTGATATCCTTTTGGGCCGCATCGTATAATCCCCGGATCCCTTAGCCCAGTCAGTCTGCTTCTGAAAGGATGTAAAATGAGTTTTTTATTTTATTTAGTTTTTTGTTATGTCACTTTGAGGAGCCACAATTTTATTCAATTTGATTTAATCAAATTTACTTTTATGTTCTTGCTCTTTGAATCAAATTTAAGCATGACGTCGTAAGTTTTAGTATTGAGTCAGCAATTAAAAGTCCACAGCGCCCATCTTAAGAATGAGTCAAAACGGAACCCTCTGGAAAACTCAGTTGGTAGCCGCAATATGTAACTGCAGGCTTATCCACTGGCTTGATATGTTGAACACTTAATTCGTTATTGGGTATGTTTATTGGTATCGTTGTATCCTCTGTTATCATCATAATCATCAGCAGGTTTTGTTCATTCGTTCTCTTCATTTTCGTCGTTTAGCTGTTTGATATCAAAGTCAGCGCCAAAGACAGTCACCGTATTATTGCCTCCGTGATCTTCAGGTAAGTAGTGCATGTTTTTTAGAATGATTCAATTTAGAACCCCATCCCTAAACTTGACATTTCCCTTTTCTCCATTAATTTCCTTTTTTACCAAAACTTTCACCATTGATTATCGCTTTGATGTACAGCACCTCTTTCTATTTTTGCCTCAGAAATCTGACGGATGGTCAACTCATCTCCTTGGAGTTCAATGTCATCGATTCTCTGAATATGAAAATGCATCGTAATGTAAGCTTCGTTGTAACTGCACGTTGTTTCTTCTTTTTCTTCATTCTTTGACGTCCAGCGGCCTTCATACGAGATATCCATATTTGGTCGTTTTAATTCTCTTTGAAAAATTTTCCTTTTGCAACCGGCATAATAATGGTAATAAAAATAGCAATTTTTTCGCCTTCTTCTTTATGAAAATATTAAACATGCTATTTTAAAGTTCTCTTTAACTAAGAAGTTTACAAATGTCTTGCCTGAATGACATAAAATATGCTTATTGGTGATGATAATAATGATAATAATCAACATTCATTCGCCACTCCATAGTTTGCAAAAAGCAAATGTTCTCTTTGGACCAGCAATTGAAACCTTTTTCAGCAATAGGCACGATTTTTATTTTCACGACTTTCAACTCTGTGTTTCTAACAGTACTGAGATGTTTCTGTTGTCACATTGCTTAAACGTTTCAAGAAAGATGTACGCTTTTTGCTTTGTTTGAAATCCATGTTATATTGTTGTTTTCTGTTCTTGATGAAAGCTGTTTTGTTTATAGATGGGAGACTCGCCTCATGATCCAGTCAACGTGCCTTTTCAACTACCCCCAGGTAACGGCGCCTAAACAATTCCAATTACGGGGGGTCACAACAAGGCCATTGAGAGAAGTAACGGCAAATGAAACGCAAGGGGCTCTGTGTTGCCAACTGGTAGTTGTCCGAATAGGTCGTATTGCTAACAGTTGCACTGATTGAAATACTCTGATTTTAGACACTTTTATGCGAAAGCTTCAGCTGTATTTTAGTTAACTGACCGGCTATTCAATGTGGGGGTTTCTACTGTCAGCCAAGTCTCATCCCCAGTCGTAGGGGATTTTTAATAATCTTACATTTTTCTCCATTCTTCTCTGATTCCAGTAATTCCTTTGCATTTTATTATGCTTATCGTTCAGTCTCACGTGTTCATTATAAAGTTATAAATCACCAGTCTTTCTCTCAGCCTTCTTTCTTTAACCAAGCCATGCATGTGCGATGAAGTGGGTAAGGCTTCCTGGATTGCGTTATACATTTCCAGATCATTCCGTCTACTTGCCATCTCCAGTAACGATTCTTACCTTTCTCCCTTTAGTATCATATTTTTTACCAATGAGAAATTCGTTGGATGCCCCGTTAATAAGATACCAATATTGTTCCGAACCATTTCCTTTCGAAATTCAGTATTTGTTTTCTATTACGTGCCCATCCTTGCACCCATAAAACGATTGAACAAACGGATCCCTACTATGTATGTAAATCTGCTCCTCACAAACATTACCAGACCAACATGGAGTTAACGGAATTCGAAATTTCGACGAAGCTCCCATGACCGTGACACAATTTGCCCCTTATTCACTTGCTTCCTCATAGTCGTCTCGACAATTTCTTCACACCTTGGATAAAGCATCTCTCTTTTCATTCACCCTGAGAAACCATATTCTGATAAGGGCTTTCGAAACAGCAGCAGTAATGATGCAATTTACCTTTTCGCAGGTACGGCCAACGAGGGACAGTTTGCATTCTCCGTTGAAAGCATTGTTATGCCACATTGGCTTCGCGGTACCGTAACATACATTGTAAAGGTATGACAATCTTCATGTATTTGCCAGTCCTGTTTGTTTGTGGAAAGTTGTCGATTCGACTCCTTGATGGTTGAGAAGGCCACGCCGTACTTCTTTCTTACCTACACGAAACTCTTATTGAGGATGGTTGAAGTAAGGAGTGTACCGGTAGCGTCTCTCGTTCTTGAGTTCGATAACTTGGTCAAGTCATACCGCAGTATTTCAAATCTCCAAACACTGGTTGCCCTCTTTGCACTCAGCACTTTGGGAAAGAGTAGCTATAGTATTTCAACACACGTTGCTATCAGTTGGCCAGCACTAACTGTTTCGTTCACTGCGGTTGCACAACTGTGTGGCCCAAGGGGTAGAGAACGGAGATGGGCGCCACCCTTTTCGCCAAAGATGGGGAAGGAAAGAATTTGTGGTTTGACCAGTATGCCATCTCGCAACCGTTTCATTCGTTGCATTTGCGTATGTATATGAATGTCACTTAAAGGTGAAGGAAAGGCGTAAATGCCATCTTATAGATCGAGTGGGGAAGTTTTTCATTAGGGTGTTCTTTGGGGTTTTTGAGTAATGTATGTGCCTTCTAGAAGCCGAAAGGCAGAGTGAAATTTACCCATGTAAAAGTGTTGTGTTTTGACAATTTCATTACAGAGACACGATGGTTCAACTAGCGAAAAGATTGATTTTAAATTGAATTTCCCAGTTTCTGCTTATGTTGTCCACACTTCTGTCGACAAGTGAGTGCGAGTTTTTCAGCTTTATGTTCAGTGTAAAATGCAAGTTTTTGATACAAGATGTATGGAATATGACTTAGGACTGACTGTTTCTTAGAATCATTTATATTCATTTATATGTATTGGAATTTTGTTAATTCATTTTAAAGATCAGTCGGTTTTATTTTCCCTCAAGAGAAACTGTTTTTTTATGAAAAAGAATCAAACAAGAGTAATCCGAATTGAGTCCGTCAACACCTGCTGTATTGGATTTTCTGTGTCTGTCGTTCTTACGTATAAAAAACAGTCCTTTGACGTGACCTACCACCAACAGCTATTTTCTGCTTTACTCTCCCTACCAATCTTTGCTAATTGTGTCATCAGATTCATGCAGTGCGAGTCTCGTCTTGAAGTCATTTTTTTAGATAACAAAGCGTTGTATTATTTCAAGCTAACTCGATCTTTTTTAGGCTTTTCAGAGCCTAACTACGTAACCATTCGTTCTTAAAACGTAGGGACCCTTTTTCGTGCCTTTCCTACCTTTTTCCTCGTTGAATCCATCCAGCTGTTATATACCTTTATTTGGAATTGTATTATGACCAGTTGATTGAAATTCATCATCTTCATTCGTCGTTCCAGAGACCATTTTGCAAATTTGTTATCTGGTGGTACGCTCACTGAAAAGCAGTCGATGACGGTAAGACAACAACCGTATACGAAGCAACCAGGGTTCATCCAAGGGTTTTTAGCTGCATTCAAATTTGTGTATGTGAAGTTATGAGCGACTGCCACGCGATCTGATTTGAGTTCAATATATTCTAAGGTATTGCAGTTAATTATCACGTATTGGAACTGGTCCAGTGCTACATAAGTCAGAGCAGTGCAATGCGTGTTTCAATTTAATCTGATGTAATATGGTAGAATGTAATTAAATCCTTTGAGAAGTTCATAAAAATGTGACGTACTTTGATAAGACCCTATTTTACTGACAATCCAGTAGTAATTATCACCATCTCCCAGTTTGTTTGTCGCTTTTTGCATGTTTTCTGTCATTTTTGTATAGTAATTTCTCTTGAATATTTCTTCGTTAGATAAAGATTCCAGAAGATTTAGAATTTGATTCAGTCATTTCAAAACTTTGCTCGACTTTGCACACAACAGGTATGTAAATGGACAGGGAAAAAATTTCTAGCAAGACTTAAAAGTTTTGAAAGCAAATTAACTGCGAATGTTGCACGAAGCGAAGAGAATGGCAGTGTCATGTCTCGTGCTGAAGATATTTTAGTTGGATCCTCGTCAGAGGATGGAACGTTGGATCGTGGCACCTTTCATTGTCAATTGCATCAGTCATTCGCCTTTTGTCGCTCTTACGCCTTTTTATACATGCATTTTGGCAATATCAACTTCGTAGTCCTGTTTTGACCATAGTCCTTTGTTTTTTATTCTAATGAATGATAATAGTGATTGCATTTGCATGTTTATACGCGGTAACTTTATCCAGGACCATCGAGAGGGGACAGGTGGGGTCGGAAGTCCGGGGCCCGCAAAATTGTTATAAATGAACAGTCTTAAATGTTTCAGAACCCTTCTGGGGCCCGGTGCTATGAAATAGCCCGAGACCCGCGCTGGCTCTGCACCGCCCTGACGTCATCATCACAATAGAGTACTGCTGTCAACGCAGGTCCTGTTAAATATTAGATTTCCATAGAAAGTAATTCTAATGCAATGTAAAACCAGTTGAAGCAAATTTAAAGGAACTTTGAAATGTGGTATGAAGAGATCTGCAGTGACACCCAAGCGTGACTTCACTTTTCTTTGCATTATGCAAGCTGTGTACATCACAACTTTTTTCCAAGAAAATACTATTTGGGGCCGATTTTCATTGTTTGAGAATCATTGTTATCGTAAACTTGCAGTTTTTCACAAATCAACCCCATATTTGGCACATTTCATAAGTTCAATCCTCCTTTTATTTGCACCTTTTTTCTTTGAATCGCAGTTGTTGAACGGGCTGAGCTTGGAGTTTCCTTATATGGTTATACTATTCAACATCACGAGTTGCTTTTCCTTGTTAAACTGAAGGTACTCATTCAAGATTGTCTATGTTTTGAAAATCCTATGATGATCAAAGCTTTTTATGAGGATTTATTTGACTCTTGAATTTACAGTGGAGCTATCGTTAAAAATGGAAATATGTTGAAAACGCACGCAGGTAGACAATGGACACCTCTGTGCAATAGAAACTTCTGCATAACGAATATTTCTATTAAAATTAGGCAGCAGTATTTACAGCAGAAGTCTATACGATTAATTTCTCTCCATTCGGCACCTCTTTAATGCCTACAACTCTACGCCACTGATACTTCTTTACAAGGGACGCATCTACTCAATGAAAGTATCTACCCAACGCACATCTCTATTGAATTGATGATGTATTTCTGCAAATTACACTTCTATGAGACAGATATCTGTTAAAAGTACACCTCTGTCAAACTTGCACCACTGTGCAATGGAAATTTGTTGCAGCCAGACGTTCTAGTATTGCACAATATCATGGAGGCATGAAGACTCGTTCGTTCTTCATTCTAGGGAGACAACACTATCTCGGTAGACATAAAGACCACAGATGCTCATCTGGTATCAAGTATTTTGAAGGAAACAAAGGACATCTTTCAGGATTAAAAAAGGGGACTGCCAATTTAATATTATCTATGAAGCATGGATTTATTGATAATTAGATTTGAATTGATAGGAATTCTTAGTTACCTTTTCAAATTCATTCTTCGATATTTTTCTACATTATGAATAGGTAACTAAACAAATAATCGCCAAGATATTTAAAAAATTCTCTCATTTCTGTTCGTAACCCGCTATGTTCGAGAGTGTTACCACTTTGATTGTAAATTGAATGACGAGAGCTTGATAAACTTCGGATCTGCTTAATGTGCTCGTGTGGGAATGTCACACTGAACCGTGAATATGAAGCAAAGTGCGGAGATAAATGGTACGAAGAGACAGACATTCCTCCCTAGCTCGAATTTCTAATTTTGCAAGAATTCTCTCTTCAGTAATTCTACATGTGAAATTTATTTCCTTGGTGTCTCCTCTCTTTTATCAAATCTAGTTCTTGTGCTGGGTGCATTTTTGGATTTGAATTTCAGATATAGCATACAAGTCACCAGTTAGGCATTGGGCACAAAACTGGGACGACGAAAATCAGCTTATTCCTCGTTAGGGAGCAATGGATTTTTAACTTGTATTTCCTTGCTCATTGTTGACTGCTCTGGTACTTGGACTCAATAATGCTTTTACGTTTGCTAAATTTACTGCACGACTTAATTACCCCGAAACTGTCATTGAAATATTGAAACCTTTTTTATAAAATGGTAGCCATATCGAATACGAGGTTTGTATTATTCACTGGCCTAAGTGTTCGTGAAGCCACGCTGTTCAATCATGGTGAGAAAGTTGAAGTTCCACGAGCAGAAACTATTAAAAAAAGTAGATTTCATATCGTGGAAGAGTGAAAAAAACATACGAGAAGTCAAGATACTTAGAAAGTACCATCTTCAAAAGCGGGAGGATTACTCGAAATACAACAAGCTTTGCGGAGCGATAATTTCATTGGCAACTAAGATTAAGGAGCTCCAACCTAAAGACCCGTTTAGGGTTGAATCAACGAACAAATTGTTGCAAAAGTTGTACGACCTTGGAATCATCTCATCTCAAAAGAATTTGAGTGTATGTGACAAGATAACTGCCTCATCTTTTTGTCGAAGGCGGTTGCCCGTCGTTATGGTTCGACTGAAGATGGCGGAACATATTAAAGACGCTGTCAAGTACATTGAACAAGGACACGTTAGAATTGGACCTGAACTGATCATGGATCCTGCTTACCTTGTCTCTAGAAATGTGGAGGATTTTATAACTTGGACAAGCACGTCAAAGATCAGGAAAAGTGTTATGGATTACAATGATGAAAGAGATGATTTTGATTTGTTGTAAACACTTAGGCCCAGAGATACGAACCATCCTGACTTTACTGTTCCATGAAACTGTACCAGAATATGCTTTTTATAGGGGTTTTTCGTAATAAAAGCATTTGCTACTATTGCTGAAATTTCTCATTTAGTCGCATCAGACAAATTGATTAGGCTGGACTTTGACATTCTTCATATGGAATAAAGCGTGGTCACATGAAAATGCATGAGGAAAATTGTGGAATGACTCTCTTCTATCTTTGATCGCTCAAAAAGCATATATTATCAGAGCAGAGCAGAAAACAGAATATTATAGCATACAATTCTACATAAGCTATCCCTACTGTTCATTTTAATCAACTGACACATGTTCTATATATCTTACAGCCTTGACAGTAATTGAATTATATTTTATCAAATTGTGACAGCTTACTTAAGCTCTGCAAGCCCCCCTGCCCACCCTCATTAATAAAATGATTCTAAGGATGCTCATTTCTTGTAAGATAGAGGAGATTCGCACTGGCTGAATCATTGATATGACACATTAAACTTCAAAGTTATTCTTGATCCAGAAATGCTGGAAACATTTCATATTTCTTCAATTGAAATTTCTCCTGCCCAGTTTTCCGTGCAGAAAAGTCGGTATTTATAGGTTCAAAATGTGTTTTGCTCATCACAAAGTTTCCCTTTGCTGTCATCTCCCACATCAAAACGAGTGTAAAGCTCATTATTGAATTGGTCGAGATTCAAGTACAAACTCTGAAATAGAAGAGGTAATTTTTAAGGCAAGGATAGAGATAGAAACAAGAAATCTTCCCAATCCTCAAATCGAGCACAGGACTCAGATTTCTACAGAACATTTTTAAAGAAAGGAAACTTTCAGCAGTACACTAACAACTCTCATTGACAAAAGTTTTTGTTTATTACTATGGCAAGTTATTCATACCATAGCCATCATCTTTTGTGGCAAACAAATGTGTTATATTCCTTGATATCACAATATTGTCTTTTGGGCAAATGCAATTCCCACTTATTTGTCTTCGCCAATTGCACAGTGAGAGATCAGACCCTTCTTGCAGCAGAAATATTTAGACTATCGAAAAGGTCGGGCTTTCTCCAACAATCCTCATTTTATGATGAATTGAAATTTGTTTATAAGGTCATAAAGTTTATACAACTTACTGAATTAGATTCCAACAAATTTTGCAACACCGTTTTCATCTCTGAAAAAGTTGGCCTCTCTTTGGCTTCCTCCTTCCAGCATTTGAACATCATGCCATACCTAAAGATGTAACAAGCTTTTATTGAATTCATCAAGCTTTGTGTATAAAAAAGGTTCAATTTGCGAAAATGCGTAAACGAACGAATAAAAAAGCTTCCTTAGCATACTCAGTTTAGAGGACAGAGAAAACAAGAGACAGTCTTCAAATTTTTTCCTGCGATTTGGCCTTCTAAGCAGTAGTTTTTCATTGCCTTTCCCGTCGATGGTTTTTTAATCGTGAAGCATGAATGATTCGAACTGACAGACTCAGCACTCTGAGGTCACACTTAGGCCATCAAATTATTGAGCAGTTAAGTGTATATTCCGTAAACATTATTACCAGCTGTGTTGTAAAAGATTTTCGTTGCAGTCGACAGAAGATAAAAGAGATTTGGGAAAACAATTAGATAAGTTTTCGGAAGAAGAAATAAAAACGTCAGTATTATCACATTGAGAAGAAAACTTCATAGACGTTGGCCGAAAAGCAAAAGCAATTCTATTGTCTATTTTGGTGCCAAATTCAATAATGGATTAATACCCCGGTAATGGCTGGGATTAGCCTGCGAAATGTACAACAGGTCAAAACAGCAAGTCCGTTCAAGGAGACTTAGCAACGATAAAGAAAAGGGAAACGAAGCACTAAAGTAGCTAGGACGAAAGTGGAAGAAGCATTTTGTTGAATTACAATTCTTTACTGCAATGTGGAATTTTCCCCATTCTGTAACCATTTTGAATGAGTTTCGGGATTTCAGTTGATTTATATTCGGGATAAGGTACATTGCCTAAAATGAAAAATTTCGGAGACAAAACATCAATGCTTAGAGAAATGATCGTAATTTCTGTGAATTTTCCTTTAAACTTAACAAGAGAAAAATAAATGTGAATTGGCATGCTTTATGGGCATCCAATTATCAGGAAAATAATTTCTATTTAAAAGTGAACTCATAATTTCTTAGATTTTACAAACTCTGAGAAAGCAAACTCTAAGTAATAAAAAAGTATGATATGAAAAATTTATCTTGAATATAAATCAGCTGCTTACCGATGGTAAATATTTCATACAGAACAATGCCAAAAGACCATCTGAAACAGATAATTGTTAAGACTCATCGATTTCCCGAATGGTTGCTGAATGAAATTTTAATCAGAATTTTAAGTGAAAAAGAGAGTGAAAATCAAGAGCACTGACTTACACCCAGTCCTCTCCCAACAGCCACTGCGCTGACAATTAGTATTTTGCTGCTGGAGAGTACGGCGGGTGCTTGGTTCAGCGAGGTGGTTCATAAAGACAATCTCTTGTCAACCACGCCTGTGTAATTAGGTTTTGTTGAATTTATGTAATAAGAATTAAAAGCTTTTCTCTCCCATTCAACTAAATGAATCTCGTTCACTAAGTGTAGTTTGCACTTTTCTAACTTGTTCGTTGTTTTTTGTTAAAAAATTGGCTAAAAAGCGCCAGCACTGTCGAATGTCAAAGATGAAAAGTTCAAATATTAAGGTGGGAGCACTTATCAAAATCGAAGGTGAAATGTTCAACGTTCAAGGTCAAAGTTCATTCAAATTTTTAGTTGATACAATATCAGATGTTGAGGCAACTTACACGTCACTTTGAATTGTAGATGTACCATGAAATAATGACTCATACGCCATCCATTTTACGGGAAGAAGTGCCTTAGATAGATGGATGATTAGTGAATGTCAACCAAATGATATTGAAAACGTAATATTTCACTAAGAAGACAGACCTGTTGATGGAGAACATTTAACAAGCAGAGGACTAAATATTCGTGCATTTGATAATTTTAGCAATGAAAATGGATGAAATTTTGAAGAAATAATCAATCGAATGGATAAATGAAGTTTTGAATGAGCGTATAAGCCAACAAATAAAGCAGTTAACCAATGAAAGATTGCACCGATGAATGAATGAATAAACAAATGCATTAATGAATGGATAAAGAATAGATGAATGGATAAAAAAACACACAAATGAGCGAATGAAAGAACCAATGAATGAACGAATGAAGAAATGAATGAAGAAACACATGAAAGAGTGAATGAAGGAACCAGTGCATGAACGAATGAATGAATAAAAGAATGGGTGAATAGATAAATAAACAAATCAATTAATTCACGAACAAATGTACGAATGAATACTGCAATAGATGAGCAATTGGATGAATGAATGAATAAATAAACAAATGATTGAGTGATTGAATGAATAAGTAAAGGAACGAATGATTGAATGGGTAAATGAGCAATTTGATGCATTAATGATCTGATGTAATGGTGGAAAAATGTTCAGAATCCTCCACATATCAGATGCAATTTTGGAAACAATCTACCTTGGCTGCCGAGTAAGACCAATGATCTTTTTTATTTATTTTTTTCAAAATATTTTTCGTTATTCACCTGCTTTCCTCTTTGGTAGATTCCATTTGACTCGCCAGGCTCCCTTGCCAATCCAAGGTCAGATATCTTGCAGATAAACTTCCCCCCAGATGATCCGACGAGAATATTCCGACATGCCAAATCACGGTGAATGATCTAAAGAGACAAATGTTTGCAGCTGAGTGGTGGAAATATCGACTTATCGGTTCAAACAAGTGAACAAAAATTGATGTTTTTCTGAATTAAGAATTTAGCAAGAGAGGATGTCTGACAGAACTTTGATTTAGAATACTGAACCCAAGCAAAGTTTCAAAAGACCAAATTGTTAATTGAATTTGGGAAGTGGAAAGTCATAAGTTAGGATACCTTCTAAGAAATTTCTCAATTTTGGGGTGAACGTTAAAAGGGGGCTGAAAAAATGAGTAGCACAGGATGTTGTGCTGGAGACAGTTCTGCAAACCACTAGGAAAGCTTCTTGAATTTGGAGCTAAGGAGACTTACTGGCGAAGAAATTGGATCTTCTGAGAAAAGTCAAAGAGCGATTAAACGTTCAAAAAGCTTTCATCTGCAACAAACTTGAGATTGATTAAGATGATTTTCATAAAAATCCTTTTCATTAGACACAATAGCAGTAGTGACAACACCCCGAAGTGTTAGCGGTAAAGACATAGGCAAAAGCAGAAAAGGATCAGGGGGGCTTTATTGCAAAATATTGTGCATACGTTTTGCGATTCTAGATGGCTCATACCATCTGCAACCATCAATGAAAATTCCAACAACTGATTTGAGCTGAGAGACGTCGTGTGCAGGATACAGTTTGAAGATCCGTCGTAGCCACGGGACTTGCGCAGAAACCTTAACAAATTCCCGTGTTGAAGATACTCCAGAATGATTAACTTATGATCTAAAAGCAAGGGTGCATAAATACATCATAATTGATTTAGATAACTATCGCGTGGTTAATCCCCAAACGTGAGGACCAAATCTCGGTCATAATTCAGTCTCACCTACAGCGTGCATCTATCAATAAGAAATTTTTTCTTCAAGCACATTTTCAAATCAATTATAAAGACAATTTTAATTCGTTGAATTTCTTGAGATAAAAACATACGCTCTATTGAGTAGCTATCTTTAAGGTTCAAAGACGTTTTAGGTAAATGAAATCTACATCTATTCATTAAAGAGGCTTCTATTACTGCAAATTCGGCTACAAGTAGATCAACTACGATACATACTTTCTTTGGTTGAGCACCCCAGAAGTCGAACTAAACATGCGTGGCTTTTTAGTCTTCTCATGATACTAAGTTCAGTGATGAAATCTTGTCGACTTTCTTCCGAGGCGGTATCTGCAATAGAAGTTTCGCAAAGGAAAGTTATTTTGATAGAAGATGAAACTCGACCATATATGGTTGATAACGCTTGATTGATCGAGACAGGGTTAGGGTTTGGGTTCGGATTTTGATATATTGTATCATGGAGCCAAAGATCGCTTGGTATGCTGAGTAAAGTAGCTTTCGCCCAGCTTTTTACCTTATTTTTCATTTTAATCATAAACTAACTTTAACTCTCCCCACCATAAATCTCACCCCAAACCTGAGTGAAACATTTTTCCTTATTAATAGCAATATCGCTGAGAGATTTTTTTGAACAGTATTCAGCATTTCTTTAGATTGATTCCGGTAAGCTTAAAATTTACATGTTTAGAAATGCAGAAATTGCTTTTTGCCTGCGAACCGAGCTAGCATGGAAGGAAATAACTAGTTGAAAAATGAACCGAAAGGCCTTGAATAGGTTAAACTGAAGATCATTACTGAATAAGCGAAGAAATCAAATGCAAAAATACCCCTGCTCTAATGGATAAGACTATGTGCTTGCTTCTATTCTAAATGTGCTAGCTAATCACACAGCAATAATTAGGCCGGAACGACTATTCTTGAAAACTGGTAACTTAAGCTACGGTAGTTGGAAGAGAACAAGACAGTGGGTCTTTCCTTTTAAAAGTTGCATCTTGAGTGATGATTTCAGTTAGTATAACACTGTTTCCATTCTATCCATCCTTAAGAGGATGTTGGAAGGTGTAGGTCAGCCTCTATTTCATGGGTACCCTCGATTTCACCTAAACAGCGTAGTGATACCTTTGAGCATCTTTACAGCTACTTTCGAATGGCCTTTGTATCCACTGATGTTGAAAGCGTCTGCAAGATAGACCAGACCAAACTCTCCTTCTCCTATTTCTTTGATCAGAGAAAGGTCATTGTATGAAAACTCTAGTTGATCATTAGATATATCCATGTAGATTGGGTCTGGAATCAAGAAAAGCAGCATAACGTCAACAGATGTATTCTAATCAAAATGACTTATATCAAATGGAATAATTGATTGATTAATTGATTGATTGGTTGATTGATTAGTTGATTGATTTTTTTATTGATTGACTGGTTGATTGACTGGTTGATTGATTGATTGATTGGTTGATTGATTAGTTGATTGATTGATTGATTGATTGATTGATTAATTGCTTGATTGATTGATTGATTGATTGATTGATTGATTGATTTACTGTGCGGAGACAGAAAGTGCTGCGTCGGGACAGTTAGTGCTTTGCAGGGACAGTGAGTGCTGTAACTACACAATGGCTATTAGGAAGCATTTTGTGTGTCTACCTCCTAAGTACTTTCCCAAAGAACTGTATTTACCATGTGAGCAGCATTTACCATTTAGATATTCTTCTTTGGTATTCCCTGATGAAGGATGAAGTGTAGAGCCCTAATACACCGCATATAAAATGAACAATCTATGCTAGGCCATGGTTGGGCCTAATGCATGCGTTTACAGCAAAGCATACTCAATTCTAAGCTTAGCAGAAGCCATTGACAGAACTCCTAGTAATTTCTAGGGAAGGACTTTATTGCCATGTGGTTTCCCCCGGCTTTTCTCAAAGATTGAGTTTTCATTGTAAACCATGAAAACTTGAACCGAGTGTTATGATTTTCCACTCAAAACCCGCAACAATACGGCACCACTATGACAAATACATGCATTGTCAAATTGATAAATGAAAACAAGATGGAAAAAAGTAGCACCCAACCTTCATCTTCATCTCCAATCTCTATGCAGTCTGTTTCAATACCTTTATTGATAACACTGCAATCTTGGACCTAAAAAAGATAGACACATTGGTACTTTTATTTATGACTGAATTAACGTACGCATAATGTTGACGTTTAATTTACAGAAATAGCTCGAACGAAAAGAGTGGCAAAAGTGAACGAAAACTTGTGGCAAAATGATAACGATAGATGTTTTTGACAGGAGGATAAATGTTTTTAAGGTCGAAACTTGTAAAATATCTTACAATCTGCTTAGCATACTTGGTTTAATTCAAGCTTAGCAGAAAAGCAGATATCCCTTCTTTGAATTGATCTATTGCTAAACTTGATTTTAGTCTTAGCAGAAGCCAGGGACAGGTCTCTTTTCGAAGAAAGAACTGATATTCTTATAATACGTAATTTTTTCGTTCCCTTCCAACACAATAGTATTTAGATTGTAGCTAACTCGGGATTTGAGCCCACAACCTCTGTGCTATGAGCTTCCACACTCAATCGGCTACCCGAAGATACTTCAAGTGCATACTTAATTTAAACTTCTAGTATACTGTCAGTTGAACAGTACTAATGAAGAACGAAATCGAATAGAAAACTACGTTAGTCATTTGATGAAGTATTATGCCGATGCAATACCTTGTCCCTTTGGATGTGATCGTAGGTTTGAGATCTGCTTCTTGCCCTTTTTCTTGACCAGCTAACTTTAGCAGAATTTCCTCCATTTTTACTGGCTATTCTTCTTCTTGCAAAGTATGCAGCGACCAAGCATATGGTGGCAATGACAGCTGCTGTTATTCCAAACGATACCTTTAAGATTTTCGACTGACTTCCTGAATTTCCAGGGTTCTTACCTTTGAATTGAGTTAATAAGTAGATTGACTTTCTAAGAACATCAAAGATTGCAGAAATGAAACTCGAGATGAATGACATAGCTTTATAAAAATATCTACCTTATGCTCCTTTGAACCATGTGGATACACGACGCAACATAAATGCTTTTTTATCATAATCATTGCTACTATCATTATGAACATTTCGTTACGATGCACATACTACATATTTTGCTGACGGAAGAAGGACTGGACAGATCCTGCTTTGCTGGAACTTTGAACTATTTTATCGCTTAATCTAATATTTTATTTCCTTTTTTCTTTTGCTTCTTTTTCATTCTAATTGTCATTAGTGTTAAGAAGAAACAGCCAATTACAGACTGCCTGTTATAAGAGAGGTGTTTTTTTGCATTTTCAAGATGCAGCTGATGAATGGTTTAAAAAAAATTAGCATTATCATTTTTTCAAAGCAAGTATATCAAGGTCAGAGCAAATGTTTTTCTCTTCCGTGGCCATCGCCATAGAATAAAAATATCAGAAGGCCTATCGGAAGAGGCCAGCGATTCCAATACCCGCTTTGACTTTTAACATGGTGTGAATTAAGCTTCCATGCAAGGAATCAAATCAAAGACTCTTGTGGCAAACATTATGAGCATGTGTCTAATGACGTCATAAAGTCATGACATGCACTTTATTCAGACAAAAATGGTCATTTACTGTCTCTCTGCTTAAGCCTCTTCTGGCTGAATGTGATCAGGATGATCGCAAATCAGCCAGTAGGGATGAGCAGTGTTTAAATCGACGTCGCATCAGACAAGGGATTATTCAACTGGATAACTCACCAATTGACACAGTTGTGGGTGAGCTTGGTGGTTGAGAAGGAACAGCCGTTGTCTTCGGGAAAGTTGAATACAGTGTTGTTGATGCCGTTGATGGAACTTCTGGCGTAAAAATGAAATAATGGTACTTCTCAATCCATTTTCCGTATCCAACAGTATTCTTGGCTCGAACCTGCATAAGAAATCAGCAGGAATTGAAAAAGTAGCAGTGGTGGCGTGGTGTAGTTGATGAGAAAGCGGACGCGTAACGCAGCGGCTGTGAGTTCGAATCCTTCACGTGTCACAATAGAAACGCCATTGGTGAGGAATAACGATAATGGCAACAATAATGATAATAATAGATTAAACTGCGTCGCATACTCGATTTCAAGCGTAGCAGAGACCAGAGACAAGGCTCTTAGTTTTTTCTAGGGAAATTGATTTTTTGAGGTGGTTTCCCGTTACCTTCCTCGCCAATGGTGCTTTTATTGCGACACGTGAAGGATTCGAATTCACAACCCCTTATGCTTTGAGTCCTCATGCTTAACCACCACACCACGCCATCACCATTAATAACGATAAAAGCAATTATAGTGCGCCAGATGTCCATGGCCCCATCGATGATCTTTGAGTTAATGCCATATAACGAAGCTATCCTGATGCCATTTACGGAACTGATTTGAGGTTTTCTATATTCGCAGCAATGGAAAGTACCGAGGTAGGAAACTTGTATCCAAATAAACGCACCTTGCAGAGAAGATTGCTTGAGACACCAATCTTAAAAGAGACGGTTGTTTGCGTTGTCATTTCGACTATCGATTCATTACAGTTGACCAAGTAAGAAACACTAACGTCTCCTATGAACCTTGGAGGCTTCCATTGAATGATGAGATGACTTCGATTTTGAGCCAATTTCAAGCTCTCTACATTTGCAGGCACTGCAATGGAAAGATAACAAGCTCAGATACAGAGCAGCTCAATACCTTCAAAGAAAACCATAAAACAGCCTGCATGCTGGCTATAGCATACCCCGTCTTCACTTGAAATCCCCTTCAAGTCCCTAAAGGGTTTCCCCACCACCCCCTCCCAATTACATATTTCTTGTATTTACCAATTAAATCCAACACTGCAAAGAAAATTGGCAACAGAATTGTGTCTCAATGAAAATCTTCTCGCCTGACTCAAAATGTAAAAGCTTGGGTATTGGAAGGAGTAAAGAGTACAACACTTGCACGAGTTTATGAAAGGTTTACCCAGATGTAAATCGACGTGTGTGGAAATAAGCTATTGATGTTTCTGGCTTTCTGTGAAACATTGAACATCGGTAGATTTATCAGTCAGATCTTCCTGTATATTCATTAGCTGTGTCTCGTAATGATAAACTCCTTACCTTTGTCAATAAAGATGCAACCAAACTATGGTGGTGTGGCCGAGTGGTTAAGGCGCAGTGTTTC